>JAYECN010115811.1:0-27440 GCA_035222435.1 Microcambeva ribeirae
CGCGCCGGGGCTTGTGCTGGGACAGCCGCGCCGGCAACGCGGCCCCTTCCTTGGCGCCAGGGCGCAGAGCGGGCGCGGGGCTCCCGCCGCCCTGGGCTGGCTCCCCCGCCGCGCTCGGTGCGTCGCAGCCCTTGGGTGACTCCAGAGCAGAAAGCAGTGGGCAGCAGCGGCAGGGACTGAAGTGATCCGCTCTGCCGCCTCCTAGTCCTGGCCTAGCTCTAGGGCTCCTTCCCGTCGGTCGTCCTGGCCGAGCGGCCAGTGCCACGCGCCTGCTGCAAGCAGCAAGGCGGGCGCGTGGTGTCCAGGCAGCCCCGTGGAGCCTCTTCGGCCCCTGCCAGGGCTCGGTGCAGCCCCAGGTCCCGCTGCCCCCAGCAGCATCCTGTGCGCGGCACACGCAGGGAGCAGGAAGGAGCAGTGCTGTCCGGACACCGGAGCTCTGCCGGGATCTGCCCGCCCAGCCCTGCTCCGGGGGCCGTTCTCCCAGCGCTGCTTAGCCAGGGAGCCAAGCCCGGGGCAAACCCCGCTGGTTACGTGGCTAAATGAGGCTCTGGTTTTGATTTTGGGCTGTTTTCCAGGCTCGTGCGCCAGCAATCGCGGCTACGACGCGCAGATTGGTAGCCCCCAGCAGCTCGGGTGTTCCTGCCCCGGCAGAAGGGAGGGTGGCAGATGCAAACACCACCATAGCATGAGTGTCATTCAGCTATTACAGAATACGCAGATGTGTGTACATAAATACATAGCATGTACTGTATCACAGCTGTCTATGTATTTGGAGGGGTATTTGTAAGAAATTGCGAAGTACTTCTTGAGTATAAACTCTCTCCATTTGAACTGATTAACATGCATTTTTACATACATCTGTGTATGCACAGCGTACACACACACGCATGTAAGCTGTCTGATGTACTTGTGGGCTGTATTTTCAAAGGCTGCTTGCAGCTGTGCAGTTCAACAACGCTGCCTTCAGCAGCCGCGCTAGGAAAGGCTTCACCGTCTCCGGCAAAGCTAAATATTGATTTGAGTCAATCTGGGTGCACTTTGAGACATCACTGGTGTTCATGAATACAGCATAATCTCTGATTGGAGTGGGGAAATTTCATCATAAAGGCCCCAAAAGGGAGGTTTATTATTGCTTTCTTCCAAATGCCTGAATTTTATTAGCTTCAGTCATTCTTGGCAGGGCGGTGGAATGGGATTTTATAGTTAGCAAAGGAAAAGTAAACACAGTAATCATTTCACAGCCCTGTGCCTGCCAAACCAAGATGGAAATTCCAGCCTTGGTGGGAAGCTGCTGCTTTGCTAACAGATAATAACAAATTCACTGTGAGCTTATTCTTGCTAGGGGACCTGGTTTAAGAGTTTTTTCTTGCCTCAGACATCGTGGCCTGGGAAGGCAGGGGTGCTCTGTGCTTTCTGCAGCAACGGCCCAGCCTGAAGCTTGCAGCTTGGGTGACTCCTCCAGCCGTTCGCAGTCGGACGGGGGACCTACGGAACGGTTTTATCCGGGGCTCTTGTCAGCATTGGAGGATTGCTGGTGAAATAAGTTTTCTCCCGATTGCCGTGATGCTTGAGGAGCCGCGCGCAGCGTGGCCGTCCCTGCAGCGTCGCAGCGCGTGCTGGGGACACGGCTGTGTTTGCCGCTGCGTCCGGGACAGAAAATGCTCCTGAGAAAAGCCCAAAGCTCCTGATAATGCCTTGTTAAAGGCCATGATAAGGTATTTGAAGAGATTTTTTTTTTCACTATTTTGCACGAGCGCCTGTGTGACTGCGTGCCCCGTGTCTCGCACTTAGTGCTTTTCCAGTGCAGCCACCTCCAAATGGAAGTGAAATCAGCTTGCATTCCTGATGGAAAACCTGCTTGTTTTTCGCTTGTTATTTCAGCTGGTGAAGTCATAGGTTGAATTCGCTCGTCACCCTTATCTGTTTCCAGGCTGTTGTGTTTGGATCTCGTGTTGTGTGTGTTTGAGTCTTAAGACACGCGTGTGTACTGAGCTGCTCTCTTGGAAATAGCGAGACTCTAAATATCAAACCTTAGGTGATCTTATACTGGTTTGGAGAGGAAAAAAAAAAAGAAGTCTTTGGAGCGTTTCTATGAAGTCTGCTTTTGTGGCAGCCCTAGATTTCCTGGGTTTCACAGAGGAGGCAGAGAGCGCCAAATGATTTTCCCAGGACCGTTTGGCGGGTCAGCGGCAGAAGCAGAGGAGCATCGCGGTTCCTGCTGACGCGGTGTCCTGCTTTGTGCCCCGGGGAGCGCGCTGGGGCCGCGCTGCTCCGCGCTGGAGCTGCCGGAGCAGTGCCCTGGTGGGCTGCGCTCGGCGAGAGGAGCCCTAACGTCGCCCTTTCCCTAAGGACGCAGGGCGATTTTGGCAGCAGCACCGAGAAGCGGCGCGGCCTTCGTGCTGTCACCCGCCTCGTCCTGGCCTGGGGAGCCTCCTGCGTGCCAGAGGAGACTCGGGTTGGTCCCTCCATGCACTTGAGCCACTGCTGGGGCTGCCTGAGAGCTTCCTTGATTTCCTTTCTCCATCATCCAGCTCCTCCTCCGCAGGCAGCTCAGCCCCCTGGATTTGGGGGGAAAAAGGCAATTTGGGCCCCTAGTCCTTGTGCAGGGAAGAACCAAGGAAAGGAGCTCTGGCCGAGGAGCCTTTAGGAGTCTCTTCCTTGCAGCACCGGTTGAATAGAACTGTCATCATTCACTGCCTCCCGCCCGCTGCAGATCTGGTGCCCCCTCCGGCCACCTCGTGCCCGTCCCATTAACTTCCCCTGCGCGAGGGCCCTGGAGCAGCCCCGGGTGCCCCGGAGCAGCCCCGCTCGTGCATTCGCATGGCTGAGGAGTCCCCGCTGCTCCGGCCGCCCTCCTCCTCCCTGCCAAGAGGAAGAAATTTAAATGTTTCTGAAGAGCGACATTTCCATTTCAAAAGCTGTTCACTCGAGTGCGTCTGGAGTGGGATTTCTCTCCCCCCCAGCTCCTTTCTGAATGGGAGCTTTAGAAGTCTCATTTCCTCTGCTTGATAACACCAGGCTGAGAAGCGCTTTTGTCTTTTCATTTCCCCTCGATTTTTTATTTTTAAATAAGTGAGGCTTTTCCGAAGCCGGCGTGGTGGATCTTCCCTCCCCCTACTCGCCCGGCTGCTGGAGGATGCACCTGGTCTCGGCCTCTGAGTTAGCTGGAGCTTCCCAGCAGCTCTGCTCCCCCTGGAGCATCCCGGTGCCTTCCCTTGGCACTGTGGTCTCCAGGAGTATCCCGGTGCCTTCCCTTGGCACCGTGGCCTCCTGGAGCATCCCGGTGCCTTCCCTCGTACTGCAGCCTTGGGGAGCATCCCAGTGCCTTCCCTTGGCACCGTGGCCTCCGGGAGCATCCCAGGGCTTTCCCTTGACACCGCGGTCTCAGCTGGTCCTGCTCTGGCTGCTCCTGAGGGCCCTTCCCCAAGGCCAGGCAGGGGCCAGAGCATCCCTGCTCCTTTGGAAAGCAGGGAGCGTGGGAGGTGCCGAGCCCGGCTCAGGATGCGGCCGTGTGTTTGCAAGCCGGGACGCTGCGGTAGCCTTGATCCCGGCGACTCGGGGCCTGCCGGCGTTTTGCCTGGTGTCGCCCTGCCACTTGGATGACATATTTCCTTAGCGCGGTGCTGGGCAGCGCTGGGAGCGGCTGCAGATGCCTGGCCCTGCTCTGCGGGACGGCGGCGCTGGGGGCGGCGCGCGGCCCGCGCGGGAGGGGAACGCGTTTCCACGCTCCGCCAGCTCGGCAGCGTGGCCTGGGTCTGCCTTGGTTCCTTCAGCACCCATCAGGACGTGACGGGTTCACGGGGGCTGCTCCGGGGATCTCTGATGCAAAGAAAATTAAAATGTGGGCAGGCTGACGCTTCCGGAGCCTCTAGGGTACCTTGAGCCCCTAGTGCAACGTGAGGGGCGACGCGAGCGGCGATGCCGGCGGTACTCGTGTGCCAGCCCCGCTCGGAGGCGCCAGTGCGGGCTGTCGGGATGCACCGGCTGCCTTACACCCCGGGCTCTGTTCCGTTTGCTCACGGGCAGCTTCTTCCCAGAGCCGCTTGCGGAGCCTCCGGCACGGACACGGCTTCCTGCCCCCAGGAGCACGGGAGTCTCCCGGCCAGCCCGCGTGTGTCCCCGTCCTCTGTAGGAGACACCGGGCAGAGCAGGCGGGGTTGGCGCGGAGCACCACAGCGAGAACACGGAGATTCCAACCGGAGCTGCCAGGAGTTGGCGGCTTCCAAGGAAAGCGCGTGGTGGAAAGCGCGCGGTGCGGAGCCTGGCGAGCGCCGTGCGGGAGCCCGGGGACGACCGTCTCCCCGGGCCTCTCTATGCCCCAGCGTGCTCTTCCATCTGGCCTGGCACTGCTCTCCTCCTGTAGTCAACTGGTAAGCCAGGACTGCCCTTCCCTAACCCAGCAGCTCGGGGCGGCTGGGGGGAAGCCCCCCGGGGAAGGAGGGGCGTCCGTTCGTTAAGTGATGTGTTAACGAGGCCGGCCGGCCTGGCCTCACCGCGCTGGTGGCCGCGAGGCTTTGCCGCGCGCTCGCGCTGCGTTTGGCGCCAGGGCTTCCCTTAGGCGCCGCGGTGCGTGCAGGGCGCGCGGCGGGGAGTTCTGGGGGAACGGCGTGCGTGCGCACGGCGCCGGCCGGGTCCCGAAATCCCGCGGGCGCCTCCGGGCAGCAGCCGTGCCCTGGGGAGCCGCCGTCCCCAGCGGGTCATGAAATAACGTGTCCCCCTGGCTTCGCGTGAGGCGTCACTGGAGATGCTGGCTCCCTCTCAAGAGGCATCAAACCAGACCCGTGCGGCTCTGCCTGGTGCTCAGCGCCCGCTCCTGGTCCTGAGTCCCCTGCTGTGGAGAGCAGTCACTTACACGTCACGCAAGCCTCAGACTCCCCACGTCCTTTCCCGGTCGCTGGGTGGTCGTGGGCTTTATCTACTGCCCAGAGCGCCCGAATCCTGCGTTTCTTCCCAGCGCTTTCCCGGCCCTCGTTGCTGTTGGGCAGCAGCGCTCCCCGTGTGCCCATGGCGGGTCCAGCCGCTGGCCAGGTCTCTCGTCCCCCTTCGAGGGGCCAGGAGCGAGCAGGGCACGGCCTTGGCTTCCCCACCGCCTCCCCTGCGCAGGCATCAGTGGGACTTTCTTAATTTTTATTTATTTATTTATGACTTGGGCAGATTTTTTGGGCGGGTGAAGGGCACATGGCTGGCCCAGAGCGCCCTGCCAGGTGTGTTCACTCCGCTCCGTAGCTCTGGGCTGCTGAGGATGCTCAAAGTCAAGGTTTCCAGAATTTTTCTTGACGTTGCAGAAAGGCACATATTTTCTCTCCAAACACGTTCTTGGAAACAGTTGAGATGTTTTTGCTGAAATTTATTATAAAAAACAAATAACTTGAAGCAAATATTCAACATGAAAAAGTTCAGTGCAGACAGTTAAAGTTTTAACAAATTGGGAATCAACCGAACCCCCAGTGCTTTAGGATAGGAAGTGCGGGGCAATATTTACGGGAGGTGGAGCTACGAGCTGCTATTTGTAACGAGTAGATGGGTAGGTGAGAATTCATCCCTGGTGTGAAGTCAGTGGGGAACGCGTGAGTTCAGTGCAATTATTCCCCGGTAATGGGGAAATGCGAGAAGGTAATGAAAGGCACAGCATCCATTTGTCAGTGTAATGCCCTAGGCTGCGGTGGGAGTTTCTCTGAGTAAGGTTTTCCAGAGCTGACCCGTTATTCTGAGCTGCTTCTCGACAAATGAGCTGCATTTGCCGCTGCTCCTGTAATATCCTGCGATCGTAAGGTCCGGAGGCAGCATCTGTTAAGTATAATAGCATGGAATGACTTCTCCGAGCGCAAGCAAGTTTTGCAAGGGCAGATACTGTGCTTGGCTTAGTGCATTTAACCGTAACACTAACTGCAAAGGTTTTACCACCCTCGTAAAGCCGCCCGTGGGGGTGGGGAGGGAGGGTCAGCATTTGTTACTGGTTTTGCAATTAAATTGCTTCAAGCTGTTGAAACATTGGGGAAGTTTTCTGACCTAGTTTCGTGAGAGCTGCAAAATTGTTGGGATGTTTTCTGCCCTGGCTTGGCGGAATTCGGCTGGGTTACAGGGGAATGGAATTTCGGAGGCCTTCTCATAAAGTCGCATAGTTTAGAAGAAGGAAATAGATAAAAAGAAGTCAAGCCCATCTTCAGACAGCTCCTAAGCCTCCGGCCTCGTGGAGTCCCCCGGGAGCAGGCGCCGGGCCGCGTCTGGAGCGGGCGGTTCTTGTTCTGGTTCTGCCCGTGCTCCGTGTGCCCGTGCCGCGGTACGTGGGAGCGGACGAGGCTCCGGTGCCGCGTTCACAGCCCCTTCTGCGGGGGCCTTTGGGCACCGCTGGCTGGCGGTGACGGCCCCTCGCGGCTGCGCTGCCCACGGGCCCCGGCGCTGATGGGGGCCTGGAGCACCCAGTGTACGAGGAAAGACGAAGCGAGCTGGGCCTGTGCAGCCTGGAGAAGAGAAGACTGAGCGGGGATCTGAGCCGTGTGTATAAATACCTGAGGGCAGGGTGTGAAGAAGATGGGGCCAAACTCTTCTCGGTGGTGGCCAGCGACAGGACAAGGGGTAATGGGTACAAGGTGAAACACAGGCAGTTCCACCTCCGTGTGAGGAAGAACTTCTCTACTGTGAGGATGATGAGCCCTGGCACAGGCTGCCCAGAGAGGCTGTGCAGGCTCCTTCCCTGGAGATCTTCCCAACCCGCCTTGGCACCCTGTGCCACGTGCTCTGGTGTCCCTGCTGGAGCAGGGGGTTGGACTGAATGATCCCTAGAGGTCCCTTCCAACCTCAGCCCTCCTGTGGTTCTGTGAACCACTCCTGCCGCCGGCTCTGGGCGAGCGGCCCCGCAGGCAGCGCCAGGCCCTGCGCGGCGGTGCCGGGCCCGGCGAGCTCCGGGCCGGGCGTGGGTAGGAATTAAAACCCATTTAAAAGCCTGGGGTGCTGGAAGAGCCTTAGTGCAGCAGATGGTTGTGAACAAAAGCCTTGTAATAACGCGATGTACTTTTCACTGTTTGGGCTCCCTGACTTTGTTCTTGCACTTCTCTCCCGGGAAATGAGACGTTAGCTTTCAGCTCCTTTGATTTTTTTTTTTTTATTTATTATTATTTTTTTCTTGGCCCCGTCAGCATTAGTGCTGTCATGTTTGGGTTGCTGATATGCCAGAAGGAATGTTTATTTGACTCTGTCTCAAAAAAACAAAAAAAGGTTTCCATTGGACTTTATTTACTTGACCTCTTTGTTGAGACTTACACACTTGCTTTTGACTTAAAACCCAGCCCTGGATGGGGGAGCACGGTGCCCACACCGCTGCTCATCTTCCGAGACATTCCTGCTTGCTTTCATCCCAAGGAGGGAGGTGCAGGTTTAATAAAAGCCCCTTTCTACCCTTCCACCAAAATCACCACCCCATTCTACCCGTTTCGGGAACTGCTCCAATTCTGCCGAGTTGTGCGGCGCTTTGGAGCCGCTCGTGCCCGGCAGAGGACAGGGAGGCACGGTTGTCACCGGTGCCTTGCCTGGTGGCAGGCCCATCCCTTGCTTTTTGGGGGGAATTAAGAGGCCTGTGGTGCGGCGACGGCTCAGGCAGCTTCCGCAGCCTGCGGGGATGAGGGGCGGGCAGGAGCTGGAGGCAGCGCTCTCCTGGCAGCAGTCCCGTCCCGGGCTCCCACCCAGCGCCGCTGCCCTGCGGTAGCCAGAAGGGGGTCAGACCGAAAGGGGTGACTTAGGCAGCCCCCGATCTGCTCTCGTCCAGCGGGAGCGTTGGCAGCGGCACAGAGATGAAGCGCCCGAGCTGCCCGTGTGTGTGACACGGACGCTCTCCTTGCCCGGGGTGTTTGCCAGCCCAGTGAGTCCGCTTGGCTCCTCGGGAGTTTGGAGATGGGTCAGTGATAACGAAATAAGATTCCTGCATGGCCAGGCTGGAGGCCAGAGGTCCCATGGTCTTTCCTGCCCCACGGACGTGGATGTGGCTGTGTCCGAAGGACTCGCTCTGCGCGTGGGTGCCCCTGCTCTTCGGTGCTTTTCTCTTCCAGGTTGTCAGCAGGCAGTGGCCATCGGGGCTCAGTGAGACAGGCCGGCTGCGTTAGAGAGCAACGGGGCTGATGTGCCCGTCAGAAGAGCCAGTGGTTATTTTTGGAGATGAGACTTGGTTTGATTCCTGATCTTAAGCGCTCTCCTCCCCATCACCTGCACGTGGCTTCTAAGCCACCGACTAATAGCACATAACAGGCTTGCTGCAACCCCATTAAAGTTACCTCTGTTAGGAATAAAAGTGTGTAGAAGAGCAAGAAACTAAAAACAACTGGCCTCGCTCTTCGGTGATCTCCTTAGTATTTATTTTCCTTAATGCCACCGTCTCTTCTTTCTGCAGGAGGGTTTATGCAGTTTCTTCCCCAAGCTCGTCCACCCTTGTTATCATACAAATCACATAATAATAAGGCCAGGGCTAACAGGAACTACAGTAGCTGTTAGCCACGTAAAAAACAAATCGCATGGAAACAGCATAATTACTGAGAAAATATCAACTTGAGTAATGCAGTAATTGTTTTCTTTCCTCCAGCAGATTTATTCCAACTCTCCCGGCTTCATGCTGCTTTCAAAGTCTGTGACTTCACGTTAATAAGAAGAATTTCACATTTCACACTAAGCTTGCTCAGAACTTGGGTGTGAGACCATCTGAACCACTGGCATTAAGCAGGGTATATTTTCAACGGCTTCTTCGAAGTGCTAGGAAACAGATCACAGGTAGCACCAGCTGAAATAAAAGCACCTGTGGATGTTGGTGCCCCCCAGCCCTAGGCCCTCCTAGCAGGTCTGGCTTGCGCTCCTGGCCGCAGCGACTCCGGCTTGGAGTTTTGGAGCGCCACCCAAAGCTGCTGGCAGCTGGCGCGTGCCCAGGGCTGCGCCTCGCAGCAGGGAGGCTGCTGGAGATGACTTCTGCTTTTGTAGCAGCTTGCTGCTCCAAGATTGACTTGGTTTCCTGGCCTTTCCTCCTGGGTAGGTTCTGCAGCCTCCAAGAGCGGTACCATAGCCCTCCCTGCACGTCCACCATGGGCTTGGTGGGCTCTTCTTCTCCAGGCTTTACATAAACCTCCTTTCTTGGTGCCGCTGAGGACCTCGTTGCACAGGGATGCAGGCGGCCCGCAGCACGTGCCGTATCCCAAGGGCTGCAGCCCCCGGGCTCAGCAGTGGCTGCTGCCAGAGCCAGCGCTCCTGGGGCTGCCCGGCGCTCCTGGCGCTGCCCGTGGCTCGCGCCGTAGCCCGACACAGCGCGCTGCTCGCAGCTCGCCTGGCTTAGCCCAAAGCCGTGTGTTTAGCTCGTAATCCGCCGCCCCGCGGTGCTCCGGGAGGCAGGCAGGTGCCCTTCCCGGGAGGACGCTCGTGGCCGGAGCGCGGACGAAGCGCCGGCGGCTTGCTGAGACCTGACCTGCTTTCAAAGTCCACCGATTGAGCGGAGCCTGGCCCTTGTAAACAGCTTTTCAAACTGGCTGGGTTTTTGTGATTTATAAAAAGAGTTTCTTTGTGCTTTGTATAAATCCAGGAGCTCTGCTTTCTGAACCTCAGAATGAGTAGGATTTTTTTGCCTTCGATTTTGTTTTTTTCTTCCCCTTTCTGCTTGTCATCTCCTTTATCCAGAGAGATGCTCGTGAAATGACAGTGACCTGTTATTTGAGTTCTAGGGACATTGCCTCTCTCTATTGCCATAATTGTCTCAAAATGCGAGATGATGATGGTTTTTATGGGCTATAATTTGCAGCCATTCCCCTTACTCAGCTTTGCTGTATTTTGCTTCAGATTCTGCAAAGTAAAAAGGTAGAAATATCTCAGAAGCAAGGTTTCTGAGGGCTTCTATGCCAAGCAGAAGTTTAAAGATGCCCTGTCTTGCATGTTGGGAGACATGATATCTTTGTTTCCCATCTGCAGTGAGAAGTCTCTCTTTCTCTCCTGCATTTTTGACAGAAGATGACTTTCTTTCCTTTAGAAAAATATATCCCCCCAGAATCCAGAATCTTACTCTTCTTTACCCTGAGCTATATTTTGTGGGCACCTAATTTTTGCTACTTGTGGTTGTCCTGCTCCCCTTGGCTTTAAAAATGAAACCCATCTCTGTGAAAAAGTCGATGAACTTCGTCTTGGTGGTGCAGAGAACGCGAAGTCTTGGCCCTAGCCCTCGCTGGCCATTTTTGGTGCCTCCTCACAGGGAAGCATCTGCTTCTTAGGGGTCTCCAGAAGCTTCGATATTTGTCTGTTTTCCCTCCTGGATGGACGCTGGAAACAACCAGGCTGCCGCCACAAAGCTTCCCTGCTCGCTGGCCCCTCGGAGGAGGATGAGAAGGGCTTTCGGGTGGCTCCTTTGCTTTCCCTCGCTGGATGGCAGCAGTGGGTAGGGTGCTGGTGCCTCCAGACGTGCTTTGGGCGCTGGTTCCTCGCTGGGCAGCTTCACGTCTCCTCCGTGTCAAACAGCGCCTGTTGGGTGAGAGGAAGAGGAAGAGGCTCTGGTCAAGGCTGACGGTGTCCTGGGTCCCGGAGGACACGGACATGGCCACTTAGTTGGGATTTTCCTCTCCTGCTGCCCCTTGTCCTAGCTTTGACGTGAGCAGCGGGGCCCCCGTCACCTGGGGCAGCGGAGCAGAGCTCGCGACAGCGCCGCGCTGGGGCCTGGGCAGAACCACGGGCACGGCCTGCGCCGCCGCTCCCTGGCCTCCTCCGCTCCCGAATATCCCACCTCATCCCCTCCCTGGCCTCATCCTCTCCTGAATATCCCACCCGCCTGGGCACTGTGCCGCCCTCGCCGCCCTCCTCCCTGGCGCTGCTGCGGTGGCACCGCTGCGCTACCCTCTTCCCTTGTCCCCTCTCTGACCCGCTGCCCTTTCCTGCTTCGCCGCTGCTTCGCAGGGTTTATGGTTACACCCCAGCGGCAGCTCCTCTTCCTGCCCCTCCGGCAGGAGAAATCCATCCCCTGCGAAGCGAGCGAAGAGATAAACTTTTAATTAGGAGGCTGGGAAGCTGCCAGGGCCCGAGCGAGCGGCGCCCGGGTCAGGGCAGCCCAGGGCCCGAGCGATGCCCTCGCGGCACCGCGCGCGGCTCCCTGTTTCCGAGGGCCACGTTGCACCCGGGTGCCCCGGGCCGGCAGCTGCCGTGGAGGCTGCGGGAGCCAGGGCCGCCTCCCTGCGCGCTGCCTGGTGCTGCCGACATGGGTCATCCGCCTGCACCCGCTTTCGGCTCCCGGAGGAGAGGGGCTCGCGGGTGCCAGCGACGTGGGAGCTCCGCTCGGGAAGCAAAGGAGCAGAGCGCTTGGATGGGTCTTGGATGGGTCTCCCTCTGCTCGTGGTAATTAGAGCTCCCTCTTCTTTGTGGCGGTCGCAGAGGTTATGCTGATCCCGATGGCTTCTGGTTTGCAGCATCTTGGTAAACCAAGAGCTCTTTGCACCTGGAACCTGCAAAAAGCTGCTTGTTGTCGCTTCAGTCTGTTTTCCTTTCACCCAACCTTGCGCGGCCCCGTCCTCTCCCTCTTCCAAGAGGACGTGTTTGGCATCCGTCACTGAGAGCTGCTGGCAGAGCCGGAGATGGAGACCCTGCCGGAGGTGGGATCCATCCCTCCTTCCCAGGGACCTCGTAGCTCGCTCCTGGTGCACATGTGTGTGTGCCAGCCCTGCTCTTCTCTCCAGCCTGGCCGTGTTGGTGCCTGAGGGCAGCAACTCTGCACACAGCTCATTTTTGACAAGAAGAGGCAGCCTCAAGCTGCTGCTGAGACGTGGAGGGAGCTCCACGGGCAGGAGCTCGACCCGCCTGTAGATGCTTTATTGTTCCCGTAGGGATGCGGCCTGCGCCAAAGGCGGTGGGAGCCTCTGCGAGGCTTTGGCAGGAGGAGAAGCTGCTGTTGTGGCCACGAGAGAGTGACCTGGTGCTCTGGGTGGAGATGCTGAAGGCTGCAGTGTGTGGTGGAGATGGGATTTGGCGGCTGGTCCTGCTTAGTCTCGCAGGTTTAACGAGGTGTGTGTGTGTGTTAGTGGGTTGGGAGCAGGCCAGGGAGCTGTGGCAGCTCACGCGGGAGGAGGAGAGGATCCGACATCTCCCGGGAAAGAGCTGATGTGGTGGTTTTGTGCTCCCCCAGGACCGCGGCCTGCCTGGCAAACTGGAGCCCGTGTCTCCGGTCAGCCCTCCTCACCCCGACTCCGAGCTGGACCTGCTGCCAGCCCGGCTCTCCAAGGAGGAGCTCATTCAGAACATGGATCGCGTGGACCGCGAGATCACCATGGTGGAGCAGCAGATCTCCAAGCTGAAGAAGAAGCAGGTAAGAGGCTGGGGTTTGGAGGGGAATGTGGGTCCTCACTTCTGCCTGCTGCCTGGCGCCCAGTCCTTGCCCCTGCCTGTCCCCAGAGGGGAGGTGGCAATGCCTGGTGCCACCAGCCATGGTCTGTGCCTGTGCTCCCTGTTGTGACATGGGGAGGCTGCTGCTCTGCCTGCGGGCCCTGGCTGCGGGTTGCAGGATGAGGGAGCCTTGGAATCCTTGTGTGTGGGCACTCTGGCATCTCCAGATATCTAAAAGAGAGGAGGAAAACTCTGTCCTCAGCATTTCCTTGTGGTCCATGGCAGAGCTGGAAACACGGTCAGGGTCACACAGGTCCTCTGTACAGCGCAGCGCGATCCCAACATCTTTTTCCTCTCCAGCAAGCGCCTTTCCCCAGTGCTGTCGCTGCTGCTGTTGCAGTACTGGGCTGCTCGAAGCCTCGCCGCTGTGTCCTGAACCTTCCCCTGCATCCGCCTGTCTCAGGGTCTCTGCAGCCCCGAGCGGTGCCCGGTGGAACTCTGTGCTCAGGAAGGTGGTTAGGCAGGAACGTCTCGGGGCTGAGCTGTGCCGTAGCGCTTCACCCCTGCTCCGAACTGCCCCGCGGAAGAGTTGCCCACCTTGGTGTTGCTGTGTATACAATTACCACAAGAGATTAGAACGACAAAACCTTGGGGGCAGTCTGCCTGTTTTTTCCTTAAAGGCTTTCACTGTCTAAGGAAATCACTTCTCTGTCTCCACCTTGCTGGTTGTTTTCTCCTGTGCTTGGAGCAAGTTTCTCCACTCTCCCTGATGGCTGCTGATCCCAGCCTGCCCGCCAGCAGAGCGGTCTCTCCGGAGACCTGTGTGTCAGGAATTTTTGAAGGGAAGGAGCTCTGTAATTGGGAGCTGTGCGCACGGAACTGGGACTGAGCCGGTGCTCCTACGGGATGAGTGGGCGGGTGACCTTCCTCCCCACCGGTGAAAGTGGAGCAGGAAGAGAAAAATTAGTGCAGTGAGGTAGCTCGGAGGCTTCTTGCATTTCCCAGACACACAGACCCACTACCTGCGACTTGGCTGCTGTCCTGGCTCCTTAGGATCTTTCGAATACAAGAATACCCCAAATCTCCTTTCATTTTTGGATTTACATTTTTGCTTAGCAGATACTATTCCCATTCTTCCTGCAAGGCAAAGCAGGATGTTTTCATTTTATTTTCAATCTGTATGGTTTAATTAGTGTGAAAGACCTCGTTTGTGTCGCTTGTTATCCTCAGAGGTATCAGTGCTTAGGGAAAGGCAGCCAAGAAAGTTGAGAAGCAGCTGCGATGCTGGTGGAGGGAAACAGTCCTGCTTGGCTCTGTGGAGCAGCAGCAGGAACATCTGGAGCAGTGGAAACCACAGAGGATCTTCTTATTCTGTTGGGAGGAGCTGGGCGAAGCCCCTTCCCCTCTGCCTCCCTAGGAGCCGCAGATGAAATGCTGGGCATCCCGCCGCACCCCACGGTCCCTCTCGTTTCGCAGGGCAATGGTCCATATTTCCAGCTCACATTTGAGGCAAAAAATGGGTTGTTTGCCATTGCAGGCGAGAAGAGGAGCTTCCGAGAGGGACGTGCGCCTGGTGCAGGGGTCAAGGCCCAGCTCGTGGTAGCCAAGAACACTAATTCTTGGAGCTGATTTTTTCCGAGCTGGTGAGGACTGGCTGTTGGATTTAACAGGAGCAGCATATGCTCGGTGCCATTAAAATCAAGCTGTCCTTCCATAAGAAAATGATTCTTTTGCCGTTGGTTTATATCTTCCTTCTGAACAAATTTCACGATTCTTCCTTCCCACAAGAATGCTCTGATTAGCTGGAAGAAGGTTCAAGTGATTGTTGGCAGCTAAATCATCCCCTCCCTTCTCCTCCTCTTTTCATTTTTTCATTGTGATCAGTATGTCAGCTGGTCCATCCCTACCAGTTCCCCCGCATGCCATGGCCTCCCTTCCCCATGGACAGGATTCCTCTCCTTCCCTGACCAACCTGGTCCTCCAGGAAGGTTGTCACATCTGGGTCTGTGTGGTTACGCGTGCGGGGGGTTTCCTGTCTGAAAGGCTCGGGAAATGTTTTGTCCATCTGTGTATCCGTCGGCGCAGGAGAAAGGCAAGGGAGGGAAAACAATCAGCCCGAAACAGATCCTGCTCCTCCTGGAAGGAGCACCGGAGCAGGGGAGAAACTGTACGCGGCCGTAATAGCTTAATGCTTTTCCCCTATGTCTTTGGGAGGCCTTCTTGGGGTAATTAAATACATTTTTATGGAAAGGATGTGCAAAAAAAAATCTCTTCCCCTCTCTCTGGTTGTTCCAGAAGAGGCAAAGAAGCCTCTGCCTGGACTTTGCTGGCAGGAGGGGTTGCAAAAAGTCCTCAGCAAGCTGAGCAAGCTTCCCCAAATCCTGCGCCCCCCAGCAGAAGGCTGCTTTGATCTGCTGTCCCCGCGTCATTCATGAGCCATATGTGCTTGCAGCTCCCATTGAGTTCCTTCTCCCCCTCCTTCTGACAAGCACGGATAATCTTTATGCATTTATTCCTGGCACCGGCACCAGGAATCTTAGCAAGAAATAAACTGCTGGGCTTTGCTCGGTGGTTATGTCTGAGCCTCCCTGCATGGGAGAGCTCTCCGAAGGGCTTTCCGGGAGAACAACACTCCCACCTGGTGATGGAGGTGGAACCGCCGTGGTCCGGGCGGGTTAAGGAGCTCTGGGTCTTCCCCTCCATCTCCTGGCCAGATTCCCCTCCATTCTTCCCAGTCCCGCCCCACTTTCGTGGCAGACCTTCGAGACAACCGTTTCAGTCGCATCCGAGAACCTTGGCAGTTTTTGCTTTGCTGTTTTCCCCCAATCCAAGCGTGTCCGTGGGGAGCTCTCCCTGCCGAGGTCAGGTTTGCCGTCCTGTGCTCCCGAATCCGCCAGCCCTGCCTGCATCCCCAGCCTGCAGCATCCGGCGCTTTCATGACTGTGCCGTGTTACGCCATGGAGAGTAGAGCTGAATTCTCTACTGTAGTTCAGCTATAATTAGATTTGTATTTTTTTTTCTTTTAACGAGCTGCTTTTAATGAGCCTCCACTTACTGGCAAACTTTCATTTCCTGATATGCCATCAAATCCTCTTGTCTGAAATCAATTAGAGCAGACCCGACCACTTTGCAAAATTTTTGTGGGTTTCCAGAACAATGTAGCCAAGTTTCTGACATTCTTACCCAAATATTTTCCCCAAGAGAAGCAGAGGATTGACAGATCCCTCTGTGGTTCGCTCTTTTGATTTTTGGAGTTTATAATTTGAGTGCGTTGGTGCCTGCTGGGGGGGACCTTTGCTAACCTGAGGGTACCTCTGAAATGCACCTGAAAGAGCCCAGGGCTGCCTGGAATCCCACGTGAGGCCTTGGCGGTGCGGGACTTTGCGAGGACTCAGCTGCAGGTTGGAGGTGGGTTGCTCTGGAGAGGATCCAGTTGAAGAAGAAGCCTCTGCGAAGCTTTTTAATTCCCCCCAAAGGCGAGTTCAGCGGGCGCTGGTTGCTCGTGGCTGGCCCGGCGGGTCAGGGCTGTTTGATTCTGTTTTGCAGCCTGTGCTTTCAGCTGTGGTTTCTGGAAGAACCGTGGTCCCCTTTGCGGTGCTCAGCTCTTCGGGCACCTGAGAAACTGTCACAGCTGAAAAGAGAGGAGCTCTCGGGGCCGTTTTGTGGTGCAGTTAGAGCCCTCAGCGTGCCCTGTTTGTGCGGCTCTTCATGGGCATGGACAGACGGATCCCCGCGACGCCCGTGGGAAGGATTATCCGCTGCTCCGGCGGGGGATGCCAGATGCAGATGGTCCGAACCGCGGTCTGCCTGGCTGCAGCCCTGTGTGCCAGCGCCTACCCCGGCTCTGGACGCAGTGCCCAGGGACACACGTGTGCGGAGCCATCCCGGCGGGAGCTCCCGGCGGGATCACAGTCAGCAGCGCCCGTTCCCACCGCGTGTCCCGCGGGCACCGCGTCGCCGGCAGGAAGGAGGGACTCGCGTTGCTGTCAGCCCCGGGGGCCTTTTCACAAATGGATTTTTGTTGCTAGCAGGAGAATGGATTGTTTCCTCCCTTGCTTCAGCAGGGGATATTTTAGCTGTAGAAGCAAATACGAAGGTGTGGAGAATTGGAGACAGGCAGTGAAAAATTGTACGCGAATTTTGACAAATATTCCCTGTTGCTGCAGCTCCTGCGGCAGCGTGGGCCCCGTGTCCTCACCAGGGAGCCGCTGGCCACAGGAGCAGCGCGGGGGAATCTGTGATTTCCTCTTTCATCTGGGCAGTTCCTCAAATTTACTAAAAGGGCTCAGCTGTTTCTCTTGCAGCAGTTGGGAGAGCGGGGCCGCGGGTTGCGTGGAGAAGGCGCCTGCAGACAGCGGCGGCGTTCTGCAGTGCTCTTCAAACGCAGCGATCCGTAATTCACGTTTGCCGCGGCCTGAGCAGCGAGCACCCGGCGCAGCACGGGGAAGGATGGGCAGTCTGCAAGCACGCTGCACGGGAGGCTGGCCCGCGTGCCCTGGGCCCGGCGCTGGCGGCGGGCAGACGCGTGATGCGCTCGCATCGCTCCCTGCTGCTCGTCGCCCCACGGGGCTGGTTTGCGGTCAAGCCAGGCCTGGCGCGTTTCACCGCGCGGCTGGGAGGCGATGGGCGCGAGCGGGGCACGCGGTGCTTGGGCTCCCCAGCGCCCAGCATTGCGTGGGAGCCCAGCGCGGGCCGGGGCTGGTGTCGCGGCGCTGGTGGCCACGGGGTGCTGGGGATGACGGCTCTGCGTGCCCAGCTGCTGGAGCCGTGGCGATGCAGCAGGGGCAGCTGGAAAGGAGGGCAGCCGGCGCTGCCCGGCACCGCTGCGTCTGAGGGAGGGCGTGCCACGGCCACCTGCCTCTGCTGAGTTTTCCCTATCTGGAGTTGGGTTTCCGTGGTGGTTTCCGCTCAGAGCCGTTCGTTCTGCGTGAAGGAAGAGGGGTAATTCTCAGAACACCTTCCGGAGATAACGCGGTGGCACGTGGCTGGAGGGCACGATGTGCCGACGTCCCCTTGTGCCTGCTGAACGGGGCAGAGTGTTTGCAGGTGACGTGGGGCATCCGATGCTGGGGAGCCTCCTTTGGGAGCCCGGCGTTCTGCACACAAGGGGTGCATCAAGAGCAAAGGACGCTTTGGTGGCTCGGACGTGACTCCCGGGCGGTCCCACCACCGCTGCTCTCGCTCCTGCCCGTCCCGCGTCTCTGCAGCGCCTCTGGTCGGGCGGGCTCCCCCCAGGGACTTCTGCGTTCGTGGTCTCGCCGCCTGCTCTGCCGCCCTCACTGCTCAGCGCGGGCCCGGCCGCCGCTGCGGGCAGAGCTGGGCGCGCGACGCATCTCGCTGAGAGCCGTCCCCGCGGAAAGGCGAAGGCAGAGCGCGGCCTGGCTGCTCCTCTTCCCTCGCTTCCCCTCAGCGCCAGGTGCTGCGTAGTTCCCCCTCAGGATTTCCAGTAAAATCCTCACTTCTAGCCTCGTGCCCAGCCCTGTGCGCCTGTTCGGGGCAGCCCCTTGTCCTCCTGTGCCGCCTGGGGTGGGCAGCGTCGCGCTGCTGCCACCGCGGGGGCCCACGCGGCTCTCCCCGCTCCGCCGGTCGCACCTGCCCACGTCCCGCAGGGAGCCCGCGGGGATGGCGGTTTCCGCGCCGGCCACGGCACCGCGGGGAGCCTCCTGTGGCTGGGGCCGGCTGCATTTCCCTTGCCGTGACTCACTCTCTTCCTCCCCCCGTTCATTCCGCAGCAACAGTTGGAGGAAGAAGCAGCGAAACCGCCGGAGCCCGAGAAACCCATCTCCCCGCCGCCGATCGAGTCCAAGCACCGCAGCTTGGTGCAGATCATCTACGACGAGAACCGGGTGAGCGGGCAAGGGGCAGCGCGCGGGGGCTGGCGGGGGAGCCAGGGGGGCCGTTGCCCCGGGGAGGCCGTGGAGGCTGTGGGGGGTGGAGGCCCCGTGAAGGGAGGCGAGAGCCGGCGCAGCCGCGCGGTGCTCTGTGCCGTGGGATTTAAGCTCAGACGTCTCCTCTGAGCTGTGTGAGAGCCCTGGGGTCGGGGTGTACTGTGGTAAATGTTAGACTGGGTGTTAGCAGCGTTCGGGAGCTGCTTCAGAGCCCGGTCCATTAAACAGCTCGATCTGTCCGTCCCTTCTGGAGGGAACCGGGTTAAAATCGCCCCGAGAAGACGGGCAGTGCCGTGGTGCCGTGGGCAGCCTTGGAGAGCCCTCCGACTATGAGCTCTCCTGGCGGCCCCTGAGCCCTGGGGCCGGAGCAGAAAGGACGTGGATTCGGCCCTGGCTGGATTCAAGGCTGTTTGGTGCTGAAAACAGCATTAGCAGAGATCGCGCCGGCATCGCTGGCTCTGGCTCTCTGCCTCGACCGCCCGTTTGTCGCGCTCGGCCGTCACTTGTAATAGCAGCCTGAGGAGACGTGGATTTTGCTGTGTGCTTCGGAGTGACGTTAGAAAATTGAGCCCTTTGGTAGATAATCAAGCTCATTCATTTTCATTTAGGTGTTGGATAAAAAGGATGATTTTACATAAAAGGAAAACTACTAGTCGCTAATTATTTTGAATTGCGAAGCCTGCGATTTCCCTGGGAGCTGCAGAAATCCAGGTGCCTGACTCCTAAACATCACAAGCCCTGTGCTCACAGGCAGCACAATTTTCATGCTTTTACTTTTTGCATCTGCGCCTCCCCCTTAGCAATAGGAAACCCAAGAGTGGCACAGACTGCTCTGCAAGCGGGTGAAGACTGAGGTCATTCAGGTTTAAAGCATCAGCAAGTGGCGGCTGGTCCGGGCTTTGCGGAGCCTGGGCTTTGGAGGCAGCTGCCAAGGGTCCCCCTTTCCCTCCCTTCTCGCTGAGTCCCCCGTTGCCTCCCCTTCGACAAGCACGATCTGCTCCTGAAGCTGCCGCTCGAGCCAAACCCCGATGGTTTCTGCTCCATCTCATGGATCATGTTGAAGAGTATGGACAAGTTAAGGGGTTTTACTTTTCTCCTTGAAAGAGAAAGCACATAATAACGGGAAGTCATTGTATAAAGCGCTCAGGGTTGTGTCAATGTTCTTGGTTTTGTTCCAAGTTACACTGATCTTCAGAGCCAGGTTTTAACCAGGAGCGTTTTTGCTATTAACTTTCACAATAGGGTGCACTCGTTCCACGTGGGCGCTCAGCAAGCAAAGGTCACGTCTGACACCAAATGTCTATATAACTTCAAATTTGGCTCTGTGACTGTATCTGTGTGATCCCTGGGATGTATAAATGACGCTTCTTCTCTCTCTTCTGGTGAAGTGCCATAGAGAGGAGCGTGTGAGCAGCCTTGTCTGTGGCCAGGAGACTCCGACCAGGCGGTCCTTCCCTTTGGCTTGGTAGAAACCATAGTAGACTAGAGTTAAGTTCCTCCTTTGAGGAAGACACGATCTAGTCATGGGCTGTAAAGAGAGTCTGCAGAGACTTGCTGGCCAAAGCTGAAGTTCAGTGATGAAGGCTGCCAAACTGCAGGTTGTAAGAGGAAGGATGGGCTGAGAATTGTAGGCCCTGATGCAGCTGTTGTTGCTCTAGTAATAAGCTGGGATTGAGAATATAAATGTCCTTCTAAAGAGCATCCCCATGCTCAGCTTTCAGCAAGTCATCTCTGCTAAAGATGTTCAGAACAGCAGTAGGGCCCTAATTTCCCCTACCACTGGCAGCAGATTTGCCACCTTAACACCCTTCTTCTTCCCTTTGGCCCAAGACACCATGAAGCCAGGAGGAGGATGAGAAAAACCATGAAGAGGAAAAGGCAGCGCAGCGCTGGCGGGGAAGACCTCGGATAGAAAGTAGCTGCAGACAGGACCTCAGGTTCCTTGGGTGGTTTTGTTGGCAGCAGAGCAGACCATCCGTGATGTACGCAGCGGTCTGGCGAACGTGGCCGGGACCCCTGGGTGCTCTTGCATTGACGGGAGGTTGGTTGCAGCTTAGCACTGAATTGAGAAGTAAGTTGGTAGGAGCAAAGGGCTGCAAAGCTCAATAGAGACATTTTGATCAGGAGTGGGAAAGGTCACATAGCCAAATCTGGGCTCTCTTTAAGCTTTGGCGCTGCTTGTGGGTTGCAGGAGAAAAGAAGTCGCCTGCCTTGAGGTTTGCTTGCAAAGAATCCAAACGAAAGGAGGATTTAGGGGCCTCGGGAAAAGGCAGGACAGCAGAGCAGCCCAGCAGAGCTGGCCGAGCCAGGAGTGATGTTTCAAGGGGCTGTTGTGGAAGGGGCAGAAAGCGGGTGCCTGTGCGGGGCTGGGCTCCGCGCTCCTCCCCGTGCTCCGCGCTGCCCGCTCCCGCCGGGGCTGCCCGCAGAGCCGACACCGCCTGCGGGCCCTGGGAGAGAGGGGGTTACGCGAGGACAGAGCCGCTGGAAACTCCGGAAAATCAAGTTAGCCAGTCATTCCGTGACCTACTTTCCGTCTGGCGATAGCTCTGGCTTTTCAGGGGTGAATGGCTTCTAATTTTAGCCCGCGGTTGGTCAGGGAGGTCTGTGCGTTTTCTCACCGCCGTGTGGGTTTTGCAGGAGGGGGTGAACTGCAAGCTGGCATGGGCCTGTGTCCATTTTTCCTAAAATTCAGGTTCTCTAATGATACTCAATTCCATCACGTTGCTTTTCCCTCTTGCGACCTACTTAACACGTGTGATTTGAAAAGTTCCTGAGCCCCAGAGAGAGTCATTCTGGAAAACTTGACCTGTAATTCCCTCCTGCTACACTCCACTGGACAAGTAATTGGCTTCCAGAGAAAAAGAGATGACCTCCTGCCTGTGGGTATGTGCTGACCACACACACAGCTCGGCTTCCAGCTGGGCTGTGAAATTGCACCTGAACTAGTACCTTTCTCTGAATGCATTTGAATATAGGAGAGTAAAACACCCCTTGCAGCCGCAGGCTGAAACCTCCCCTGTGAGTGCGAGCTGGTGCGTAGCAAGAGGACGTCCCTTCCCGGAAGGGTGTCTGAGAAAGCAGCTTAATGCTTTTGGTGCTGCTTGTGGACTAAAATGAGAATAAGCAGTGGGCTGGTGTTTTTAAAAGCATCTGGCTCCTATTTTTGCAGGTGACTTTAGTCCCTTTGGAGGCTGGTGCTGAGCTACCCGGGGATATTGGATGTGACGGGAGTCTTGGGCACTTCTAGAAGTTGGCAGCAGCATAGGAGTGGGTGATCTCTTAAATGAAGCTCCGTGAGCGACCCTTAGCCTGTCCCCAAGGCAGGTTCCTTCTCCACAAAGTCCCTCTGTGCCCAAAAACGCGCTGAGCTGCTGCGCGGGGGGGCCCTCCCCTTTTCCCACCACCCGCATCCTGGAGATGGAGCCGTCTCCGGTGGGAGGCTTCCTTGGAGCGAGTTGCCCGGCTGCTGCGGGCGCTCCGGAGGGCCCAGGCCGGAGCTCGCCGGCAGCTCCGTCGCCGCTGGAACGGGGCTCCCTCTCGGCTCCGCTGGTGCAGAGTGAAAATCCAAAGCGTCTGTTCCCGCTAGGAAGGCAGAGGGATTAGAAGGATCAAGCGGAGTCCGTGTAACGTTTTGCTCAGGAGCAACGCTAGAGCTTGGCTGGGGCGAGTGCCCTGTGCAGGCAGGAGAAATCCTGGGATGGGACGGGGACAAATCTGCTTTCCCGGAGCGTTTCCGTCGCGGGCAGGTGAAGCCGCAGGGAGGTTCAGCGTGTCCTTCAAACGGACACGCGGCGTTTCCCTCTGGAGCCGCAGCTCGGGTTTTACCCAGGGCCCTCCCCGAAAACCTGGACTTGCTGCCGAGCGGCCTGTCTCGCTCTGGGGACTGAGCTGCTGGAAATCAATAAGATTAAATTTTAATTCGCTTTCTGTCTCGGCGGTTGTTCCTTCAAAAGGGCACAGCTCGCTGCCTATAAATGCAGCGTTATGCTGTGAAATTGGAATTCAAAGGCTTGTTCTGAACTCCTTCCACCCCCCGCTGCCGCTGTCTGTGCGGCGCGCCGCCCGCCCCACCGGCGCTCTCGAGCAGGAACGCCCGCCCGTAAATAGGGGAATAAACAAATGAACGTTTTCAGCATTGCAAAGGATAATCTGGCCCTTAACTACTGAACAGCACGGGGTGTGACTTGCATCCCGTGGCGATTTTCTGTCTGTGTAACTGATTTTCTGTGAATTCCCGATTTGCATCAGAAAGGAAAGAATCGGCCGGCGATATCGGTGGGCAACTGGTGCATTAAAAAAATCCTTAGTAGTTAAACTCCTTTCGAGCGTCAGCCTGCAGGATTTCTGCAGTTCTGGCTTATACAGTGCCCTGGGGTGCAGGAGGGCAGGGGACATTGCTTAAAGCCTCTGGAAGGGCCTCAGTATTTTTGCTTTTGTTCCTAATAGCTTTTGCTCTGGGATTGTCTCACTCTGGCTTAATATTGCAGGATTTGCTTCCAAGCAGTCTCCAAAGGGAAAACTGCGGAGACTGTAGGTTAGATGCTGTTGATGTTTCTGCGTAGCAGCAAAAGGTTGCAGAAAGATAAAATTGAAGCACCTAAAAACATGGAGTGACTCAGAATCCTTTCACTTTTCCTCATCTTCAGGATTTTTCCTTTTGTCCTAACGTCTGCTTGAAAGGTCTGCTTCCGGAGCTGGCCTTCCCAGCAAGTGCAGTGAATTAGAGGTTTGTCCGGGGCAAATCCTGACCCCAAAACGCGGCTGCAGATCCTGGCGCAGAGGCAGGAACCGCTGTGGCTCCAAGTGAGCTGGAGGAGAGAAACACCGACCTTCTGGCCTGGGTCCCGCTCCAGGGTGGAGTGCCCAGCGTTCCCCCGTCACCGCCTCGGCGGGAGGCTCCGTTTCCAGAAAACTTGTGCGCAGTGCCTGGATTTCCAGGTCGCTTCTGCAGCACGTGAGCGTTGAGCTTAATGCAGCTTCGGCACCGCGACCTTAGAGGTGACGGGGCGGGATGCTAGACCTGTGCGTGTGTGTGGAAATGCAGAGGATCAAGGAGGGCTTCGCCCCCCAGCCGGGCATCGCACCGACCACAGGAAGCCGCCGAGGGTGACGGCCGGAGCAGCCGGGCTGAGTCAGCGTGTCACGCTCGGCGCGGGAAGCCTGGTGATTGTTGCTAGAGATGCAGCGTGGATCTCGGTATGAGATCCGCATGCCAGCGTGGCTCCCTGCCCCACTTTCCTTGCCGTTGCTGCTGAGTCTTCGTGCCCTTAGTTACGCGCATCCTCCGGCGCGCGGCGGGGAGCTGCTGGCAGGTGGGTCGCCGTTATCCCCTTTGCGGTGCAGGGGGAGCTCCAGGCAAGAGTGGGGGTGTCCGTACCCAGGGAGCGTGCCAGGAGCACTGGAAAAATGCCTTCCGCAGGAGGCACCTTCCCTGTGGAGCTCCCAGCCCCTTTGGTGGAGCCTGGGGCTGCAGCAAACCGCCGCCGTGGTCTGGCTCCAGGATGGAGAACGCCAAGATTAAAGGGGAAAAGGCTGGCGTTCTTGGGCCCGGGGAAGAGCTCCTTGCCAGAGGAGACTCCTACCGACATCGGTGACGTTTCTCCTGAAATTCTGAATTTTGCTGTGGGCCAAATCCAAATCTTGGACGTCTTCTAGCCTGTAGCAAGGGCTCTGTGGTCCAGCTGGCCGGCCGAGGTGGTGGCCGCGGTGGCTGGGGGTCCTCCTGCCTCCTCCCTGCTTGTCTCCGAGCAGGACATGCCTGATGCCGAATGGAAACACTCGCATCCCCCGGCACGGCCGGCTCCGCTATAAATAACCCTGGGAGCGCAGTTGGGCTGCAGCAGCTCGGAGCTTTAGGGAGCGGTGGCTGGGAGCGTTCCAGGAAAGTGCCGCCTCCTAATTTCAGATCTGCTTTCTCAAAATAACTTTGTGTTTCCTTATCTTCCATTTTTAAACTCCTCTCTGAGGGGAGCCCACGTGAAAGCCCGGACTAGCCCCATGAGGTCGGTCCCTCATCCCGGCAGGAGCTCTCCAGGCGGGAAGCTGCTCTCCCGGCCGCTTCCCACCCCGCTGCACCACCAAAGAGGTGGGTGACAGGCAGCACCCATCAATAGGAATTGGCCTTAAAAGCGCTCCCAAGGAGGTGCCTCTCCCCTTGGAAGTGTCCGCTCTGGCCGGGCCCGTGCTGATGTGACATCCCTTTGCTGCCGGAGCGAAGGGACAGATGGGAACGGGAGCAAAACTGCGCCGCAGGGCTGGAGCTGGGCAGCGATATCTCAGGAATCCGCACGGGCCCCGGCAAAGGGCTCGGGAGCTGCTCACTGTGGGGCACTGGAGCGGCTCTGAAACCAGCGGGGATCTTCATTTATTCATTTAAACGCGATTTATCTGCGTTTATCTGCGATTTATCCATCCTTCGCTGCGAGCCCTCGTACGATGGGAACCCTCTAATAGGTGTAATGTGTCATTCCCGATTCCGCCGCTTGTGCGGCCTCGTAGACAGCTCATTACAGTGGGTTATGATCTGATAAATGCAGCAAGGAGCATCAGCAATTACAGTGCGTGTCAAGTGTTAATTGGGCAGCTTTCGCGATAGAGGCTTTTCTTTGTGTACGTACAAAGACACGATGTGCTCAGAATCGCTCTCCCTCCCGATCTCTCGTTTGGGAGACGCGTGCGTTACACTCAGTTAATGCAAGACAAATTATGTCATTCTTCTTGACTCACCACATGTTCTGCCCGTGGTGATTCGCCTCTGGGTCGTCTCGTTAAGCTGTCTAAACATGGCCAAAGCAGCAGCTGAACAGAGTCAGCTTTTTTTCCCCTCCCTGGATTTAATTGCTTTGTACATAGAGGCCATCAGCATCAGCAGTTCCCATCCACGGCATCCGAGTGTGCCAGGGAATCCTTCCCCAGCGCCGGTGCCCCAGGACGGCGCCTCTGCCTCGGGGCTGCAATCTGGGCCCTGCGATTACTTGGCCCTGCCATTAATGAGGGGGATGATTTGGCTCATGTACGTACCGGAAAATTACCGGGCGGGCTGAAACGTCACCCTCGAGAGAGAGGAAGCGGTGGCTGAGAAGCGTCGCCGGCCGAGCAGCCTCGTGGCGCAGGATGCTGAGCGTTTCGTAGCTTTTGTGATGCGTTTGTCCTCAAGGTGCTCTGAGTTAAGCTGCCTCCCCCTGAAAATCCTACACCCTGGTTTTGATCGTTCGAGGCTTCCTCGTGTGCACGTTCTCCAAGGTCAGCACGTTTGCTAGCTCCTGGAGACCTAAATATTAAGATCTGCAAATTCTGAGCGCTGTAGCATTCTGAGTATTTCCAGGTGGCAGGTCCTTGGGCAGTCTTAGCCTGTCCCCGTTAATGAAGCGAGATGCGGAGGTGTTTAACGCCGAGCAGCCTCTTCCCGGCCACGGGGCTGCCGCCACGACGGGCTCTGCTTGCAGCTCCTGCCATTTCTCTTGTGTTTGCTGCAGATCTGAGCCTTTGGATTTCCCTTTATTTCCTCCTGTGAAATCAAACATCATTACTTATTGATGTTAATAGGTGAGGCAGAAATTAGTCTTAAGTCTCGCACGCAAGCCTTGCTAATTTTGTGATGGGAGATGAAGACTTAAAATAGTTGCTGATAGTTCGGTAGCTGCACTCGAGCTGCACCTAAAATGCTCCGTCATCGGTTACGGCTGCAGCCGGGCTGGCTGGGATTAAAGCAGGCGACGCTTCTCGCCGCTGTCCGTGGGGAAAACCACGGCAGGAACGTGTTTCTACTGGGTCTTCTCGTTGTGTGCGGCCGCTTGCGCTGCTGCGGGGCGCGCGGTGCCCTGCAAAGCGTCCACGCGCTCCCCGTGCCCAGATGGGTGCCCCGCGCGCTCCCTGCACCCAGACGGGTGCCCTGTGTGCTCCCTGTGCGCTCCCCCCGCCCATACGGGTGCCCTGTGTGCTCCCCGTGCGCTCCCCCCGCCCATACGGGTGCCCCGCGCGCTCCCTGCACACGTAATGCAGGCGGAGGCCACTGGGTGGCTGCCCCGGCTGCCCAGCGCGTGGGGCTCGCGGAGCTGGCCCGGCTGCTCCGCGCGGGACCCCGGCCTTGCCGCTGCCTCCTTGCCATGGGGCGGAAGCCGGGGGAGCCCGACGGTGGCAGTGGGGAGGTCCCCTCAGCCTGGTCTCGGTGCCACCCCTGGCTGCAGAGCGGGGCCGGTTTCTCCTGCTCCGTGTGTCTGGAGCAAGGCCCGGGGCTGCCCTATGGGCCGGGAGGCGCCGGAGAGCGACGGGGGCGGCCGGCACGGGGAGGCCGCTCTGTGCCTGGCGGGTGTCCCCAGGGGTGGCCGCGGGGAGTGTGTGCGCCCGGCGCGGCGCTGCCTCCAGCACGGCCGTGCCGAGGGCGGCGCTGTGCCGAGGGCCGTGCCGAGGGCCGTGCCGGCGAGCCGGCGTTTCGGGGGGCGGGCAGCCCCTTCCCGGCTCGCCGCCTCCTGCTCCCGAGCTGCGGCTCTGGCGCTCCGTGGGTTAAAGCTCCGCGCGCTTCCCAGGCGCTTCCCCCGCTTCGCTGCGCTCAAATCCGCCCGCAGCCCCGCGCTGCTCCGTGGCCGCCGTTTTGGGCAGAGTGGATTTTCTCTCTCCCCCGGTTGCACCAGTAAAATGTCCTGGTTTACTGGGCAAACACTCCTGAAATTCCGTCTCTTCGGTCCCCTCCCTGCCAGGTATTTGGCTGTATTGGCTCGGGGCTGGGTCCCGGGGATTCGCCAGGCCGTTCGTAGCGCCGGGCTGTGCAGAAGGGTTGTTTACCCAAACGTCATGTCTTGTTGAGGCTCCTGCTGCAGCGAGCCCCCCGCTCCCTTTTTTTGAGGCCTCTTGAGTTGGTAACCCCTGCGCACGCCGTGACACGCGTTCCCGGGCTGCCCTTGAGTTTTTCTTTTTGCGTTTCTGATTTGCACGAAGCGCGAGGTGGCTCGGCGGGCAGCGGGGCGAGTGGCTCGCGCGGAGCCATCGCGCGGAGCCACACGCTGGGTCCTAGGAAGGGCATTGGGGCCACGGGCCGGGCCGCCCGCCCACCCTGCGGCTCCGAGCGTGCAGGGCGTCGCGGCGTCCCCAAGCCCCTGCCGCGTCCAGCCCGGAGCGCCCGCGGCGCCGCCTTCCCCCGGGCTCCCCGCTCGGCTCCAGCCTCTCCTGCCTGCAGGTGGGGATGGGGCTTGCGGCAGCTTCGCGGACGTTCGGGAAGGGTTTTTTTTTTTTTTT
>JAYECN010115911.1:0-27440 GCA_035222435.1 Microcambeva ribeirae
CAGGGGGGTTGGACTAGATGATCTCTAGAGGTCCCTTCCAACCTTAAGCATTCTATGATTCTATGATTCTATGATCTCATGAGTATTCCCCCAGCAGCACTTCCAGATTCTGGCACTACCAATCATCTTTCACATCTTTCATCAGGATTTTGTCTCGTTTGCTTTAGCTGATTGCAGAGCCACAGCTGTATTGAACATATCTGTTGCACTGAGACAATTCACAACCTAGGAAGTGCACTAATGCATGGACTTCACCCAAATTGTAAACTTAAGCGTGAATACATTTCTCTCCATAAAGTGCACTCAGAGTGCTTGCTGTAAAGGTGCACGAGATGAATACCGTAACTAATTCCTGTTCTTTTTAATCATTCCTTAAACTCCTTCACTGAGCTGAACTTTAGTCCTGTATCTGGCTAGACCATCTTTCAGATGTTAGGCAAGATCCTGGGGATGAAGAGGGCATAGACTAAAGATCCTATCAGAAAGAGGCAAAAGGTAAGACCTCCAGGAGGCAGGACACGGTATATTAGATTTCTGCTGAATTGTTTCAGTTTGGAGAAATGAAACCTCTCTAGGTAGGGTTTTGACTCTCCTCCTCTGACCCCTCCCCAGATACTCACTAGCTTTTAGATCCCTCAAGCCTGAGGATCACCACAGAGCGAGCAAACAAGAATGCTCTTGATTACTTTGATCTACTAGGTAACCAAAAGGAGAAGGCTGAAGTCCTAGCAGTTGGAGACCAGCTAGAGGAATTTCTTAAGTAAGCAGCCTATTCAGAATCATTAACCCATCCACACTCCTGTGTGCACAGCACAGCTTCTCCAGCAAGCCTCAGAGTCATGATTCACTTCGCTTTCACACTGTGTCACTAATGGTTGCCCTTGCAAGTGATGTGTCTAGGAGGAAGACCACATTTTAATGGCTTTGCTCAGTAGCTTTACCTGTCAGCGAGCAATATGTGGTCACAAGATTGAAGAAGGTGTAGCCCTTTCAATAATGCTTTCCAATTAGGCTCCCTGTGAAAGTGAGTAGAAGCTGAATTGGACCCTGAATAAGCAGGAGAAGCAGCTGTATCTTGGACTGAGATGAATATTATGTAAATAATAAGACTTACAGACATTTGGTATGTGGGCAGGCCAATCTCATTATTGATCTACAATTAAACCAAATGGTGGGGTCATACCCTTCTATTAGGTCTAGTAGATTAAATTCAGTTAGGCTGTCTCTTTTTGTTATTGTTTCTGATGGAGTTTTTAGAACTTTCTTAATACAGGTCAAAAAATGAGACACTTCCTCATATGCATTTTAATTAACAGCTGAAGAATTCTTTTGCCCCTAGAGACTGACAGTATCAAATCTAGAGCTCAATACTACTTGTCTTCTCAGATCGTCATATTTAAACTCAAGTTGTGTTTATGCCCCTTTATTCAACTCAGAAGCACAGCCAACAAATTAAACTTGCCTCCCTCCCTCCCTAGCCCCCAAGGCAAAAAAAAAGTACCTTAAAAGTTTGATTTTTGACCTAAACATGTACTTTGTCCCCCAGCAAATGAGGACCAGAATGCAGAAGCAAAGCAACCTAAATCTGCTGAGGTAAACCCTTTGGTCTGGACCTCAGGGCTGTGCACACCTCATCACAGGTGTTTTCTCTGCTGCAAGCCATCTGTGTAATAGGACCGTCCAGTGTTGTCTCAGGAGCAAGTAAATCCCAGTCTTTTTGCAGGCTTGCTTGATGCACTTTTTTGCCAGGTTGAGTCTCTCAGTAAAGCTGTTTGGTTTCTTCAGAGCATGTTGCTCCTCTGATCTGAGGGGAGCTTCTTCCAGATCTGCACTGGTTCACATTCATATTTTATAGTCTTCTTGTAGTGATATTTCAGTACCAAGCTGACTTCACACCACAGGACATTCATCATCCCTCTGGCCTTCTTCGAGGAGACAGCTCACCCCAAATATGATCATGGATGATAAAAAAGAATGCCTTTGAAATTCCCCAAACTCTGCCACATTCTGCTCTATGTGGAGCTAGCACAGACACTGCTCTGTTCCTGCCTGTGGGGCAGCAAGGTGCTGTAAGGAGGATGATAGTTGAAGAGCAGATAAGGTTTAGGGAAGGGTAGGAGCTCCAGGTGATGGGGGCCGAATGAAAGCACACTGGGCAGCCAGGTTGTTGTCAGATGCCCTTGTAGCGGTGAGTAGTATCCCACAGCAGGGATGGTAGCAGTGAGTTTTCTGGGCACCAAGCTAGGAACCTTTCAAATACAAAAATGAAGTCTCAGGTAAATTGATACAGACTTTGAGTCAGGTAAAACTTATAGGCAGCCTTATTCATTTCCCCAGTGCTCAGTACTTAAGAGGAAATGTTTAAAAGAATGGATTCCCTAAAATCTAGGGATGTGCTGTCACTCAGGGAGAAGAGGCAAAATATCCTTGGTTCTAACTGTGGAAAATCTCCAGGCAGGGAAAGGGCCCATGTGCCAGCCTAGATAATACTAACCATCCTGGACTTAGCAAGGACTTGGTCAAGGGCAAAAAGCTCTGATCAGCTTAAAAAGCCTAGACATAACAAAGAACTACTGACTGTTAAAAGAAATATGATATTTTGGTTGCAAATATCATATTTCTTCCTATTTAGAAAATTTTTGATTTTAAAGATGTTTTGACCCAAAGTATGACTTGAAGGAAAATGACTGAGAAGTAAAATGGGGAAAGATCTTCCTGCAAGAGGCACCTTACCACATATATATACAAAAGAGTTCTCATTTCAAGAAAAATGGCATAATACTTATTCCTAAAAGGAACTGCATTGTTCAACAACATTTGCTGGGATCTATCTTGTTCGTATTGCCATTTTTTTCTGGTTTTGTTGTCTATCACTGAGATAGTACCACGTGAAAAGGCGATCCGGGGAAGAGTATCTTCTCCAGGAAGCTAGCTTTCTCTTTGTCTTCCTCAGGAGCTACATAGCTTCCAGTACTCCCTCAGGGGTATATATAGCTTCCAGTACTCACTGTGATATCTGCTTTGGGAGCAGGAATGAAATCAACTTCTGTCAGGTGCTGAAGGCCACCGAAGTTGCCAGATTTTTCATTTTTCCGCCACTTTGCTCGCTGGTTCTGGAACCAGATCTGGATAAAGGAAGGAGAGGTGAGAAAGAACAGGAGCAAAATGCAATCAACAAGAGATGTAGAAAGAACTGCTCTTATCCAATTACTTTCCCTACTCTTTTAAGTAACGTGTAGAAAATATTGACCTCCAGCTCAGCACAGCCAGAGACTGAACCTGGGTTTTGACACAGCACCTGTCTCACTCTCACTCTATATAGTATATAGGATCTCTGGACTATTGTGGCAGTCACTTTTTACACAGCTCTCAGAAAACCTAGAATCTCCCTGGTCAAGGAAATACCTTCCAGTGCTTTTCTGAGAAATCAAATCCTTCACAGTTTATGCTTGACATCAGTCAAGGTATTTGGCATTCTGCATTTCCTAAGAAGCGCACTTACTGTATGTCAGGGCCCTTCCACCTGGTAGGTGAACAGTTTGGGAAAAGGTCCACCTAGAAGTTCTGTTGGGCTGCGATAAAAGTGTCCCCAGTGGAGCTGTAGGAACAGCATTCTTTCTACATTTAGCTAGTAACATTTTGAAAATCACATAAGTGACCTAAGCAAAGAACCCAAGGAGATGCAACCTTCTAAATCACTCAGGACTATGTATATGTTACCTGCCTCTTTTGCACTAGACAACAGACAACTAATTTTCTCAAAGGAGATTCTTTCATCTGTCAGCTGATTTGACCTTTCTGGCTTCTGGCTGAGCCATGCAAGTATTTATTGTACAACCACAACAGTGCATCTTATTGCATTGCTGTGAAAAGTTGCATTCCCTTTCATTTGTAGGCAGATTGTTGCTATTTGAATGCAAGCATTCCCTTTCTAGGCAAGTAGTTCAAGTGAACACAAGGTGTTAATGACCAAAACCAGATACCATTGAATGTATGTGTGGGTATATATAAAAATATATTTATGTTTATGTGTGTGTGTGTGTGTATATGTATGTGTGTTTTTTAAGTCTAATAATGAACAGCTCAATTATTTTTGCGTCTCTTGCCCAAGAAGTAATGGGAATGTCGGGAGACCTCTGCTATATTGCTGATAGTATTAGTATCTGAGGTTACTGAAAGGTCAGTCTTGTTTATTTGAGTTTGCACGTGTTTGAGAACTGTTCAGTCACTATCAGCTGCTCCATTCCCTTTCTACTAGGCAAGAGTTACATGGTGAAACAGCACCATGAAATGACTTCACTCTAATACTGATAAAGTGACTGAGAACAGAGAGGGGACTAAAGCCAAAATTCACTCTTTGAAGTGTTCCTTCCAAAATCTGCACATGGGCTAAAGTTCTCACTTTTAAGTATTTTTTTAATAAAGTGACAGTTCTGTTCACAGATGGCACTTTTTTTTTTCCCCAACCAGCCCTCAATAACACTTATCCCTAAAATGTTTTTTCAGTGTCCATCCTGAATCTCCCTTTCTGAGATTTTAATCTGTTCCTTCATGCTTCATCACAGATATGAAGCTACCAATATCCTTTGCTTTCTGCACTCTATTAACCTTCAATTTTCCAGTGTTCCTTTGTGATGGCACTGACACAGACTACAATATGCCAGTGTGTGTCTGTGTAAGTGACACCAGTGCTCAAACAAGGTCCGAGTCCCTCCTGTCTGGAATTCAACAAGGGACTGTGTTTGCCCTTGCTGTCTCAGCACTGGCTGGGAAGAGAGTGAGGATGCTCAAGAGCCTGTGTGAAGAATCAACAACTGAAAAAAGGAGTGCAAGGAGTGTGGGTGTGTTGAGTGCCCCATTTCAGAGGAATGGCTTCCCTTTGTTAATCTGTAAGATTATCTCTTTGTTGTTCTTTTTTTTTCTTTTTTTTTTTTTTTTTTTTTTTTTTTTTTTTTTTTTGCGTACACATGACCAGTGATCCAGAGTATACAAGATGGAACCTTTTCATTATTTACCATCCCTATAATCTTCTTACCATTTCCTAACTCCATCATTAAAGATTTCACTAATTGGGTAGTTCACATTCATCCTTGTGTCAATAGACATCACCTTGAAAATACCCTCATCTGCTATTGGACACCTATTAGGTACCCAGATTTTTGTGTACTGGACTATGCCCTCTTGGCTTAGTCTGTGACCTCAGTCCAAGTGGGTTTCAGGACTAAGTCAAGGTCCTTATAGAGACATGCCATCAATGCTATTACCTCTATCAACACGATGTATTATCTCATCCAAAAATGATGAGTTTAACAAGACCTATTCTCTATATACCAGTGTTGATAAGTATTATTCTGCTTTAGTTCTTTATTGACAGAAACTGAGATCAGTTTTATCACTGTTTTTGCCAAAAATCAGTGTTTGGCTGATAAGCCAAGCAGTATCTAGTTGTCCTATTTACTCTCTCAAATACTGACACAAGATTAGCTGTCTTCCAGGCCCCTGGAACTTCTCTTGTGTTCCAGGACTGATTAAATATCAACACTGATGATCCAAAGTGCTTCTCAGGCAGCTTTTTAAGAACTACTAAAGGCAAGTGAGATAGATGACTTGATTTAAAAATATCTGCAGCAACTGTTTAACATTGCCTTGAAGGAAAGTGTTTCATCATCCTCACATAAGGCTACTAACTTCATCAGACATATTTCCAAGTATATAGAAAACATAATGATTGACCATCTCTGCCATTTCTTCATTATCCTTGAAATTGTTTCTATGGAGTAACAGATCAACAAAATTGTTCAAATTCTTTTGTTCTTATGATAATCTTGGTCTTTCATGTGATTTGGCTTTCAGTAGAGGACACTGACCCAGTTTGCACTTTATATTGCTGGAAATACATATTTTTGGAAATGTATTGTGGGTGAACTGATATCACTAATGGGTGCTAATGGGCTGTTCCAATTCCCCCTGTCCCCTAACAATGAAGCAATAGCAAAATGGTTACTTGATAGTCCCATGTATACCACAGTCAATAAACTGCTCTGTGTGGAACTTTGAATGTTAGAGTAGGATTTGTATATAGAAATACGTGGGTAAGGCTAGCATTTTGGCAAGCAGAGAAACTGTATGTTGCAGCAATCGTCATGACAGTGACTGGCAAACATTAATTTCCAAAACACAGAGATATGAGCATTTTAATGTAGCAGATTGCATATGCAGTAAGTGTATGGGGTTAGATTTTGAGCTCTGTCAAAAAGACTGCATTACAGCTTGTGAGGGGACTGGGCTAGTTTTCATTGACTGAAGTTACAGTCAAAATGCAGAGAAACAGAAGAACTTTTGCATTTGTGCAATTATTTTCACTTTTTATACTCGATGTACAATAGTCTATAAAAGATTGATAAATGATTAATAAATATTTTCATAAGTGGCTGCTCTGTTACTACAGAGTTCAACGGGTTGACCATAGCCATCTGTAGCTCCTATTTGTTATGCACTTAATATGCTTAGAACTTCTCTTAATCCTTTGTTTTATTAATCCTATTTGGGTGACAAGTTTTTTACTATTAGTAAACTGATCCTGGCCTGCTTTGTCAGGTTTCACAGAAATCACATATTTTGTTAAATGTGCCACCCACACTTAAACTATTAATAATGTATCCTGAAAGAAGAACTGGTGTGGTGGAACTTAGCCTCTTGGACCTAAATATACCTGCACTCTGGCTTCTGGGAGATTGATCTTTGCTGCCAGCTGATTGCGTATATGGATATCAGGGTAGTGAGTAACTTGGAAAATCTTCTCCAGTTCTTGGAGTTGCTCAGCTGTGAATGTTGTCCGGATTCTTCGTTTCCCTTTCCTCTCATCTGTGCAAACAAGAAAAGGCAATTGCAGTGTATTCAGTGTATTCAGACCAGGCCACAAGAAGATTCAGGGATCCAATTTCTGTAAGTTGCTATGCAATAGGGATGGCATCACCAACACCTTCTAGAGATGTGCTTATCATAGGTCACTATCTCTTGACCCAGCAATGAATGTGGACCCCATCATTCAGGGAGTGAAAGGTGTCTAATTCAAGCGCTAATTTCATTGATCTCTTTTGTGCCAATTGCTACACAGCTAATGTGCTTTAACAACTCTGACCCTGTGATGCGGTTTTTGCTTTTAAAATTAATTAATGTTAGATAGACCTTTGACCCCTTTTTGCTCATGTCTATTACATGTGGACAACACTTCTTTCTAATTCATGTTCTTTTACAAACCATTTATGAAGAAACCCTTTATGAAAAGGGAACTAAATCATTCCATTTTTCCTTGGTGCTATTCTCGGGCCCACAATTAATCACCATTATTCTTTCAGCTCGTAAGTTTTACTTTTCTATCCCATTCCCTGTCATACTGGTCATAATAAGCTTTCCTCAAGCTCTGAAGTATAACACACTCAGAAGAGCACTTTGAATATCCAAGTTCACCTGCAGTCTTTTAATTAATAAAATAAGATATCCATGTTTTCCTTAAATTTGGATTGATTTTTTCCCTAATCAGAAGACCAGGAATCTCTCTGGGCAGAAGGGGGAACTATGAGTAAATGCATTCCCTTCTGCCCTTATCTGTCACCTACAGTACCATCAACATCGCTGTCATTCTGCCACATGAGGACCTCCATTACTACTTTCTCCTGTATTCTTGTGATGAGAAACCTTCAGCTGTTTCTTCTCTTCTAAAATCCTACAGTAATGTTGGTCTCACCTGTTCATCCTGCCCAAGCCAGTCAGTCTAATCCTACTGTATAGCAACTGACTCCCAAGGCCCATGGTACATATGCTCAGAGAAGCTGAGAAACTCCAATGTGACTGGATATTTGCTTGGCCCAGTTCTGAGCTTATAACTAGATTTTGTTCTTTTGTTCCTCCACTGAGTTTGATCACTGTGCTTTTTCTTTATGCCAGCAATATCAAAAATACTCAAAGAATATGAACACGCAGAGACAAGCAATCCACTCCAAACTGATCACCTTGCTTCTGCTATCTTTCCCTGTCTATTATTTCAGCAGTGTTTAGTGATAGCCAGCAGTTTCACTGCAACTGGTAAGCACTGTGATAGTTACTTTAAAAATGTTACCTCAAAAAGAAAATGCATGGTGGTCTCCTGGTTGTACTTTTGTGGTGTGGGGACCTTCTGGAGAAGTTTGACCTTAGAACCTGCAAAGCAGACACCTTAAAGCCCACAGACCAATGTATGGAGACATTGTATGTATGGATGGAGACAGGTGGTGAGAATATCTCAGGGAGTTCTTAAACTGCTGTACTCCCTAATTTACTGCAGTACGACTGCTCTAATAGGATTTTCTGTCAGTACTCCTACATCATTTTGAAATGCTTTCCTATACCAGGGTATTTCATTTAGATCTTGAACTATATGTGCTTCTTTGTATAAATTAGAATCAGATCTGGTTTGGTCTCTGACATGATGCTGAAGGGCTAATGTTTTGCAGGGAGGAGGAGAGGGAGTAGCAGAAGTGAGTTTTAAGGTGGCTGTTCTGTAGAATGTGGAGTTCAGCTACATTCCAAAGCCTGGCTTTCTAGTGCACAAACAGAAAAAATCCAGATGGGGAATCATCAGTGTAAAAAATCCATAGCATAAGTTTGTGGGCCACAGGGTTTTTTTTTACTACTCAGCTTGCAAACTGCAACCTGATAGGAGCATAAAAATTCTAATCTCACCATGGACTACGATGAGCTTGCTACTCAATGACCTGAGGTAATTGGCAATGACACCATGTTGCTGGAGAAAATGACCTTTTTCAGTAATTGCTTTTGGTCTTCCATGGTCTGATGAGAACTAACATTTCATACCTTGTAACTAGATGCATATACTTCCTAATGGGAACAGTTACTCACAGAAAGTTAGCTTAGTCCCTTCAAAGAGATTTTGCTCTTCCTTTTTTCTTTTGTACAACCATTAGCATAAACTATTCCTTTGGAGGGCTAAAGCAGTGAAAAAGATAACTAAACTTCCTGGCCAATAGAAATTGGACTCATAGCCAACAGGGAATGACATCTTTCATTCTGTAATGGAAACCTCATTGTGACCATGCTGACACAGAAAACAAGGAATAAATCTCTCCATCCCTTTGTTGGAAGATGCCTAGGAAACAATATTTGGGGATCATTAAGTAAATATATTCCACTGTGAGTATTTCATGTTTTCTAAACACTTCAGGCACTTTCAAATGTAAAGCAGTTATGCAAGAATAAGTGAGGGCCGTCATTTATCATAAACACTGTCAATATTCGATATCTCAGGAACAACTTAATAAAGCTCTTGTCCAACACAGTTAAATATCACTGGACTTTTCACCAGCTTATCAAAGTATCACTCAGACTGCATCCCTGGCTTCAGTCTCCAGGAAAAAATGCCATTTAAAATGAATCTGGATGACACTCTTGGGGCAGTGATCTGAAATGGGACATATTTTTATGTATATATGTTGAAGATAGCAATGGGATTCTGTCTCCTAGAAGCTCTGATTACAAAGTTGCATCAGCTTGAATGTTCCCAGAAGACTGATATAAGGAAAGGGGAATTTATTCCCATATGGAATAAGACAAAAATAGTGACTATCAGCGCAGAGAATATGAATCTCAGGATAATAAGTCCGCTGTGGATATGGCAGTGTTGACTTTGTTATGGTGTCTCTTCTCTGCAAGAGTTTTGCCTCACATGTCTTTGTGGTGACTAGCTTTCATATCCTCCTGGGGGTTACTGCAGACAGGTAAGATTGAGTACTGAGGTGCCACCCTGTGCCTTGTGCTCTAGGTATCCCTGGTTGAGCAGAGGGGTTGGACTAGATGATCTCCAGAGGTCCCTTCCAACCTCAACCATTCTGTGATTCTGTGATTCTGTAATATTTTGTCAAGTACATCATGTTCTTTCATGCAGTAATGAATCCCTCTGCTATATGTGTTTCACTACAAATATGGTATTTGCATTTCTTTAGTACAGAGCAATTCAAACAGAGTATCCAGACAACAAATGAATTTTGCCCTGACTGTGACATCATCTTAGACATCTGAGCTCTCCCTGAGATGTCTTATATGTCTTCCTGAACACTGATCATAGCTCCTGAATCTTGCCAGAATGGGAAACTTGCTCTCTAAAGTTGTGAGAAGCTGCAGGAAGTGATCCAAGAAGTCTGTAGCTCAAACTGTGACCACCTTTATCCTATGTTCCCAACAGTACCAAGAGTCAGAAAGCCTTCAGGAGGAAAAGAGCAACCCTTCCCCCCGAAAAAAAATCTGAACTAGAAAAATAATCAATTTGTATATGTGGTTTTTTTTAACGTACTTCATTAATTAACTGAACTAAAATTTTATGAGTATGCAAAAATAGAAAGGAACTATCAACATTTTAAAATCTAAGAAGTCATACAAAATGAAGAAGTGTATTTTAGTATTCCATTAGAATACAGCAAACTGATTTAGTACAGTGTAAAACTTTATGCCTCATATATTGACCAGACCCTATTGAACTAGGATAACTAAAGGAGGCTATGATAGGAGTGAAGTGAAGCTGAGTACCAGGTAAACCAAGATCCCACTGCAGTCAGAGCGCTATATAAACAGGTAGCAATCAATAGTTCTTGCCTGCAAGCGCAGGCATCACAGCTATCACCACCACCTCATAATGTGGAATCAAAGCTAAAATCAAGACTTTAGAGCCCAAACCAGACGATATTACCCAATCTAGAAAGGAAGTGCTTACACTATTAGAGAAACTAGCTGCTGGGCTTCTGGTCCATAAAGGTTATGTCATACACACCTGGGACAGAGACAATATGGTAGATACCTACCCACAGCTATCACCTTAAAAACTTCTGACTGCTGCCATGACACTGCGTGCAGAATTCATTGGATTAATCAACCTACATAGACTCAAGAAATCAGGTATAACAAGCAATGCAGTACTATCTCTAGAGAGACACAGGGTGAAACAAACTCAAAAGTGAAGTTCAAGAGTATATATATCAACCCTAAAAAGAAATAATTCAGAATGAGAAGACTGAGATTGTGCATAGCTGGTAAAAGCAGAAGTAGAAACTTTTCATGGAGGTGGGATATCTTAATGCTCCTAAGAACCTGTCTCCTTCTCCTGAGACACATGCTATTTTAACTTATGATGGAGATGGGCTGAGGAACAGAAATAGCTGTTAATGTTTTCTGTCACACTGGCAGCTGAGAACTGTCCGGGACCAGATAGCAAGGATTCAGAGATAATAGGCCCTTGAGTTGCTGGTGTCTCATATCACATTTTTAGTACAAAAACAACCCATATAAAAAGGAGATGAGCAAAAGAACCCTCTGCATCAGTACATAATCACAGAATGGTTGAGGTTGGAAGGGACCTCTAGAGATCACCTAGTCCAATCTCCCTACTCAAGCAGGGACACCTAGAGCACGTGGCACAGGGTTGCATCCAGGCGGGTTTTGAAGTTCTCCAAATCACCCTTTACCCTCACCCTACTTCCCCACACTAGATATTCAGGGGAGTACATGGCAAGAAAAGTTACAGTTTGACTTTGTGTGCTTTCTATATATCAAAATACTGCGTAAGACAAATGTTATGAATACCTAAAACAATTTAAATGTAATTAAAACAAGAAAAATCAAACAGAAATACTTTGGAGTGGGCCTTGTTTCCTTTCTGAGATAAACTGATGGAATCCCATAAACCAAAGGAAGGAGAGAGCTCAATTGAGAAAAATGCACTGAAAAGCAGTGGGAGGAGAACAAGAGGGAATAAACAGGGAGGTGAAGGCACCAGGATGGGGCCCTGCTTGCAGCTATTAACATCACTCAGGGAAAACCAGGTTTCAACAGACCCTGAGGACAGACATCTGGATGATATTGACAGAAATGACCTTGCTACAAAGTAGGAACAGCAACAGCTCTCAAATACTGCAGGAGATGACCTAAAAAAGGACCATGTTTACCGTCCAAATGTATACCTCACAATAATTCTACCTCCTTTCCACTATATTTCACAAAGATCTTGAAAAAGTTTTGGGGAAACGTAAAGAAAATTAACTGCATTCTTGGTAACCTTTAAGACTTTAAATAATCTGTGAGATTCTGATAGTTTTATCATTCCTAACCTGCTTTTTTAACCGCCATTTACCATCAGTACTACTCCCCCTGTTTACCCTCAGGCTTACTCCCTCTGTTTACCCTCAGGCCTACTCCCCCTGTTTGTGCTTAGGCCTACTCCCCCTGTTTACCCTTGGTCCTACTCCCAATGTTTACCCTCAGACCTACTCCCCCTGTTTATCCTTGGTCCTACTCCCTCTGTTTACCCTGGGGCCTACTCCCCCTGTTTATGCTCAGGCCTACTCCCTCTGTTCACCCTTGGTCCTACTCCCTCTATTTAATCTCTGTTGTACTCCCTTTGTTTACCCTCGGTCCTACTCCCTCTGTTTACCCTCATTCCTACTCCCCCTCTCTACCCTTGGTCCACATCCACCTGCATACCCGAGGGCCTACTCCTCCTGTTTCCCCTCTGCCCTACTCTCTCTCTTTTCCCTCGGTCCTGCTCTCTCTGTTTACCCTCGGTCCTAGTCCCCCTGTTTAACCTCAGGCCTACTCCCCCTGTTCACCCGCGGGCCTAATCCTCCTGTTTACCGTCAGGCCTAGTCTACGTGTTGACCCTCGGGCCTACTCCCTTTGTTTTCTCTTGATACTACGCCCCCTTTATATCCTTGGGCCTACTCCCTGTGTTCAACCCTCGGACCTACTCTCTCTATTTGCCCTCAAGACTATTCCCTCTGTATACCCTCAGTCCTATTCCCCTGTTTGCCCTCGGTCCTACTCCTTTTCATACTCCCTCCATTTAACCTTGGTCCAGCTCCCCCTGTTAACCCTCAGTTCAACTCCCCGTTTACACTCCGTCCGACTTCCCCCATTTACCCTCAGTCCTAATCCCTCTGTTCAACCTGTACCTACTCCCCCTCTTTACTCTCAGGCCTAGTCCCCCTGTGTACCCCTGGTTCTACTCCCTCTATTTACCCTCAGGCCTACTCCCCCTCTTTACCCTTGGTCATACTCCCTCTGTTTTTCCTCAGGACTGCTCCCCCTGTATACCCTCGGGCCTACTCCCCTATTTAGTCTCAGACCTAGTCCCTCTGTTTACCCTCAAGATTACTCCCCCTGTTTATCCTTGGGCCTACTCCTCCTTTTTACCCTCAGGCCTACTCCTTCTGTTCACACTCGTTCCTACTTCTGCTGTTTACCCTCAGGCCTACTCCTTCTGTTCACACTCGTTCCTACTTCTGCTGTTTACCCTCAGGCCTACTCCCTCTCTTTACCCTCATTCCTACTCCCCCTGTTTAACCTCAGTCCTACTCCCTCTGCTAACTCTCGGGCCAGCTCTCCCTGTTTACCCTCAGTCCTACTTCCCCTGTTTACCCTCAGGCCGAGACCCCCTGTTTACGCTCAGGCCTAGTCCCTCTGTTTACCCTTGATCCTACTCCCACTGTTTACCCTCAGTCCTACTCCCTATGATTCCACTCAGGCCTACTCCCTCTGTTTACTTTCAGTCATAGTCCCCCTGTTTACCCTCTTTCATACTTGTCCTGTTTACTCTCAGTCTTACTCCCTCTGTTTACCCTCAGTCATAATCTGCCTTTTTAAGCTCAGTCTTGCTCCCTCTATTTACCTTGAGTCTACTCCTTCTGTTTATCCTCGATTCTACCTCTCCTGTTTACCCTCGGGCCTGCTCCCTCTCTTTCCCCTCAGTCCTACTCCCCCTGTTTAACCTCGGTCCTACTCCCATTGTTTACTCTTGGGCCAACTCTCCCTCTTTATCCCTCAGGCCTAGTCCCTCTGTTTACCGTCATTGCCACTCCCCCTGTTTACCCCCAGGCCTACTCCATCTGCTTACCCTCGATCCTACTCCCCCTGTTTACCCTCTGGCCTAGTCCCTCTGTTTACGCTCAGGACTACTCCCGCTGTTTACTCTCAGTCATACTCTCCCTGTTTAGGCTCAGGCCAACTCCTCCTTTTTACCCTTGGTCATACTCCCCATGTTTACCCTCAGTCCTACTCCCACTGTTTATCCTCAGGCCTACTCCCTTTATTTACCCTTGGTCCTGCACCCCATGTTTACCCTCATGCCTATTCCCTCTATTTCCCCTCAGTTCTACTCACCGTATTTACCCTCGGTCCTACTCTCCCTGTTTACCTTCAGGCCTAGTCCACCTGTTTACCCTCGGTCCTATTCCCCCTGTTTAACCTCGGACCTACTCCCGCTGTTCACCCTCGGGCCTACTCCTCCTGTTACTCTCGGGCCTAGTCTACATGTTGACCCTCGGTCCTGCTCCCTTTGTTTTCTCTCGATACTACTCCCCCTATATAGCCTCGGGCCTATTCCCTGTGTTTAACCCTCGGGCCTACTCTCTCTTTTTTCCCTCAGGACTACACCCCCTGTTTACCCTAAGACATACTCCCCCTGTTTACTCTCAAGCCTACTCTCCCTGTTTACGCTCTATCCTAGTCCCTGTCTTTACCCTCAGTCCTACTCCCTGTCTTTACCCTCAGGCCTACTCCCTCTGTTTACCTTCAGTTTTACTCCCCCTGTTTACCCTAGATTCTACTCCCTGTGTGGCCTACTCCCTCTGTTTACCCTCAATTTTACTCGCCCTGTTTACCCTAGATTCTACTCCCTGTGTTTAGACTCAGGCCTACTCCCTCTGTTTACCCTCAGGTATACCTCCCCTATTTACCTTCAGTCCTACTCTCCCTCTTTACCCTCATTCATACTCCCCCTGTTTATCCTCAGAACTACTCTGTCTGTTAACTGTCAGGCCTACTCCCTCTGTTTACCCTAGGTTCTACTCCCTGTGTTTACCCTTGGGCCTACTCCCTCTGTTTACCTTTGGTCCTACTTCCCCATGTTTACCCTCAGTCATACTACCCCTGTTTACCGTCATTCCTACTCCCTCTCTTTACCCTCAGCCATACTCCCCCTGTTAACCTCGGTCCTACTTCCCCTGTTTACCCTCAGGCCTACTTTCTCTGTTTACCCTCAGGCCTACTCCCTCTGTTTACCCTCAGGCCTGCTCCTTGTCTTTAACCTCGGGCTTGCTTCCCCTCTTTACCCTTGGTCCTACTTCCCCTGTTTACTCTTGGGCCTACTCCCCCTGTTCACCTTCAGTCCTGATCCCCCTGTTTACCCTCGATACTACTCCCCCTGTTTTATTCTCAGGCCTACTTGCCCTGTTTACCCTCAGTCCTACTCCCTATATTTTCCCTTGGGCATACTTCCCTGTTTACCCAAGGGCCTACTCCCCCTCTTTACCCTCAGTCCTACTACCTCTATTAACCCTTACTCCTACTCCCCCTGTTTTCCCTCTAGTACATTTTCCACATTTTTGCTTCTTTAATGGGCATGGAGAACTGTTTTACAGACCACATGTTTATGTAAGGGAAGCATCTATGCAGTGCTCAGAATGTGCCACATGTACTTAAACCAGATTTTGAAAGCTGGAACTCATCGGTTTGAACAAGATGAAACATTACTGAGTACAGTAATGGGCCAGTAGAGACTGAGGGGCAGTCTTTGATTTCAACTAGAATTAAAATTAATTTGCTAGCAAAATAGACCCTGTGAACTAATCAATGTTTTTTGCCAGTAGGAAAGCTGGAAGCACCTATTTTTTCACTCTAAGTAATCAGTCATTCTATTTTTGTTTCAAAAAAAAAAACTATGAAGAAATAGAAAAAATATCTGGGACTGTATGTTAGCATTTTCCCCTGCAAGAAAAACACTTTCTCTGTCTATAGCTTTGATAGTCTCCTTTTCCTTGGGACCTTAGCTTTGAGATCCCATAGCAAACAATAGCATTCAGAGTTACAGTCTCATAAAGAATGTGTGTGGAAGATATAAGACTAGAAAGCGCCAGAAGTATAACACTGGCTACAAATGTGGCTATAGAGTCTCTAGGGAAATAAGACTGTCTGAGTTTCCTGAGCTATTTTCTATGGAAAAGCTGGGGATATTCAAGTGTGCCTTTATGCTCTGTGAAAGTCATTTGCAGGTTAGCTGACTGCTGAAACCAAGTCTGAAAATACCATACAGCAATATATGTCAGCATTTGCTGATTCTTAGAGATAAGGCTGTCTATACGTTGCCATACTGTTGACATTGGAAGAGCTAGATTTTTCAATCTGATAATGCAGTATAACTCCTTTAAATTCAGTAACAAGCACATTTGTCCTTTGTGAATCTGGCTTTATTATGAGGTCACACTTGGAGCAAGTTGAAACACGTGAACATCATAGAAATAGAGACTCTTCTTGGAGAAGTGCAGCAAAAGAATAAGATACTACAGGCATAGGTTGTAGTAAGGTAAATTCTGATTAGGTATGAGGAAAAATATTTTCATCATGAGAGTAGTCAGATGCTGGAACAAGGGTCTGGAGAAGCTGTGAAATATTCATGATTGGCATTTAGAACCTGACTATACAAAGCCCTGACCTTGTTTTGAGTGGGGGGTTGGGTCAGATGACCTCCCCATGTCCCTCTCAGCCTACTTTATTATGTGCTTTTGTCTCTAGATATCTCCATGAATTGCAATCATCCAAATGTTCTTTTCCTAAAAAAACCACAGCATTTCAGGCCATAATACTACTCCATCTCTAAGGGCCAGATTTTCAATGCACTGTTTTGGCTTAGTGTACAATGACTGTTTTCTACCACTCAGTAATAATGCAAACGTAGGATGTCATACATAGGAGCAAGGCAATATCCGTGACACCTACTGGTACCTAATTTTCTGGATAAAAGCTGTTTAGTTACCTCAACATCATGCTTTTGCAAGTTCATTCTAGACCATGATTGGTAGTAGGCAGATGATAGACTGTTTTGCACCCTGTGCTGTTGTGTCTTGGCTACCCCATGTACCTGAAGCAGCCAGATAAATGCTGTGTGAGGGAGATCTGCTTCTGCAGTGCTGCAATTGCATCTCCCATTTATACTTAGTGTGTTAAAAATGTACCAAGCTTAGCTGGTCTCATTATGAGGGTTCATTCACTGGGGGAAAAAAAAAAAAAACTCAAAAAACAAAACAAAAACAAACAAACAAACAGGAGGAGGGCCAGAGATCACTGCTGACACTTCTCTGCTTTTAAGTATGTAATCTAGGTAGATAAAAACTGGTAGGATCAGTTTATCTTGATTCAGTTCTCTGTCATTTCTGGACAAACACCCTCTCCCTGTATGTGATAACTAGATACAAAGAGCTGGACTTTACGTAAGTAAACAGGGCTTTAGCTACTTATCCTCAGAAATGATATAGTCTCTGTGTAACAAATTTGGTTGCATCACTTGTGTCTCAAAAAGAAACCAGGAGCAATGACAAAGAGCCTTATTGTAGTTTGGGTTCTGTTTTTCCTTTTAGCCTCTTTAAAAGAAGTTTTTTTCTCTTTTCCTTTTAATTCGACCAATTATAGTGAGTCTCCTAAACAGTTCTTTCCCGTGGCTTTTCCTATCACGGTTTTCTTGTGGTGACCTCCATTTGTGGTGGCTAAGCCTCACAGCAAAAATGATTGAGGTTCTGTGATAGAGTTATTATAGAATGCTGATGACATTGGGATGAAATGTGCTTGTCTATGTACAGAGATTGTGGCAGTTCCTCTCCTAGTTAAAAAGATAGCTCACAGCTTTCAAAAGAGCTTGCGCTGCAATATTTAGTTGGGAGCATGACATTGCGGTTTATCTTTATTAAAGTGGTTCCTAAACTCTTGTTAAGAGGGACTGGCGTAGCCAGTGATACAGATCCTAATTGGCTATGTACAGGTGCTCTGGAGTGAGCCTCCTCTTAGCAAAGTGCAGCATTTAGCATCCAGCTGCTGGCTGTTGAGGCATTGCAGTAGTTGATGCAGAGCAGCAGAACTCAAACTTTGAGAGGCTTGACTTCCCTCCCTTCAGTCCGAAGCTTCTTGTCAGAAAGTTGCCTTTCACCCAGACACAGAATAACAAATCCTAATTGCCTGACCGCCAGTCTGAAAAACAGAAAGGTGGAGACTTCAGGCAAAGAGACGAGAATGCTAAAAAATACCAGGCCAGAAACCTGTTTAGACAAGCTGTACAGTGGCTATTTTCTCCTTCAGTGAGAAACCATTGCACAGTGACCACCATTTTGGTATGGCATCTACTGAGCCTCAACTGATAAAAATGTAAGGAGCAAGAGAAGAGAAACCAGGCATGAAGACTGAGTAATCAAATCAATTATTTTCAAGATGGCTAATGGTAACTGATAGCCAGTTTGCTTTTAGCAGAAGAGCAAGTACCTTGTATACTTTGCTGTTCACATAATAAACTCTCCAGCTGAGGAAATAGAGCACAAAGAAGTAGATGTGCACATGTATAGGGAATGAGCCATGGGGAAAATCCTACCCTTTTCGAGTACTAGCTTCCTTCAAAATCCGCCCACATTGGTATCAAATAATGCTAACCTCCTGTAAAGCACTGTTCCTCCACAAAACTAAGCTCAGACAAGAATGATTATCTAATCTAAAGACAGGGAAGCTCAAGGGCCACAGGAGTAAAAGTGTTTTCTCAAGTATGCTCAGCTAAAAAGTTGTGTCATAAAACAAGTATCCATCAACAAATTAATTGCACACAACTTATCTGAGACTTGGCTGCTATGTGGTCTGTGCAGAATTATATGAACTCCCTGTATGCAGCCTGCCTCTTGAATGCATTTATGCAAAGGGGAAACAAAACCATCTTCCTTTATACAGCCTTCCCAAGGCAGCTTCTAGAGGGAAGATGAAAGTCTGGCATATTTCTTTACCCTTTGCCTTATTTATTTTCTCTTTTGCAGGTCTGATGGACTTGCTGACCACCAGAAGACTAGGAGGAGGCCAGAGGAACTACTTAGTCTACTTTTCAGAGGAATCAGCTGGTAGGAGATGGCACACTTGAAGTGGTCCATGTGGACAGTTCACTGCTTAGGAGAGTGCTCACCTGAGCCCCTGGTGAGTATAACTGTCTTCCAGCAAAACACTAATGCTATTTCAAATGTTGCTGTGTGCTTTCCCCACTCAGATACATCTCAATTTTGAACCTTACACTCTGTGAAAATTTTGCAGTTGACAAACATGCACTCTAAAGGTACATGTTTATTCACAAGCAGTAGATAATAAGAGAGAAATGATCAAACTAATCCAGTAATGGTTCCCACAGTAAAAAGTAGGTTCCCCACTCTCTGTGGCCAACCAGCTCAGTAAGAAATAGCTATTTGTTCACAGAGAAAATGGAGCTTACTGCAGGTTGAACAGCCAGACTTTTTCCACTTCTTACTGTTTTTTTGTGATTACTTGTACCTGCAAACCTTAGACATCAATCAGGCACACTTGTTTACATCCCTATCTCAGAGTCTCTGCTCCCTCCAGGAAAGCGTAATTCCATCATTATTTTAGTATGTAGTCTCTGCTGTTTCCCATTTCAGCATAAAATACTTTGTAATACAGTAGATAAAGGGTCTGTCCTCAATTTTAAAGAAGAATAATCAAAACACCACACCCAGGGGGAAAGGGGGGCAATGAAAAGTTCTTATACTTTTGGGAGAAGCCAGAAAGTACTCCTAAGACCTTTGAACTAAATTTATCAAGATGTACCATCAACTTCACAAGTGGTCATATTGTACAGATTTGATTAGCAGGAGCAAATTAACCTCTGGCTTATGTGAAATGTTCCCTCTAGATCCAAAATGCCCAGGAAAAAAAGGGGCTGCTGGAGGGAAGCACCCAATGTTGCATTTGCTTTATTTAAGAAAAGAAAAAAAAAAAAAAAGAAGAAAAAAAAAGAAGAAACAACACAACCAAAATTTATGCTCTTCATTTATCTTCAATTGTCAATAACTTTGCTTACTTCAGTGCTTACTCATATTAGTGAGACTTGTGCATGAACTTAGTCTAGAAGTTGGGAGTAAGAGATTCAGGTTCCTTGTCTCCCATTTAACATACAGGGTGTGATTATACACAGTCAGTCTTGAAAGAGGGAGAAAAACAAAGAACCAGCCTTGAACAATGCCTCTGGTGAACGCACCGAAACAAGGACAATAGTCTACTGCATTTCTAAATTTATGTAGGAATATGGCACTTTAGAGACACATGGCTGCTGGGATTATTTACACTGACAAGCAGAAGACTGATGAGACAGCTAATGGCAATTAAATTATATATATAGGCATTTATATCCCTCCTTCCCCTTCCTGTTCATTTAGAATTGCTTCCTTTTGTTCTGCAGGACAATCGGGTGTTTTTGCTCTTTTTCTTAGTCCCAGTGGTGTATTCTGGGCAGCTGATGTTTATCTGGGATTGTGATTATACAGTGCCTCATTGTCTCCTGAGTGTTTTATAAGTGCATTAAGATAAGTCAGCATATTGGGGAAAAGGCTGTTCTGCAACTGATAAACCATGGCATTTCACAGAGGTAGAAGGATTTGACCATATTGTCCACAAATGAACACTACAAATGAATTTATGGCTTCAAAGAAAACATAAAAGGTAAGCTAAAAATGCCTGCAACTGGCATCAGTATAGAGGGGATGTGATCTATATTGGAGGTTCTCTGGAACAGGGATTATTTCTGTATTTTCTAGTGTCTTTATGATTATCACCAGAATTTGGTAATATGTTTTGGGGCCAAAAATGCTCTTCTAATAATAAAACTATCAGCGACATAAAAGGATCCTTGAAGTCACGGTCATAGGATCTCTGCTAAGGAAATATTTGGGTGATGATTTGTTATGACAGAGGACTACAATGAATAGTGGAGGCATGGGCTACAGGAAATAACATTGTCCTGTTGTTCCAATGCCTTAAAATGCCCAGTTTCTGGTGGAATTAGGAGCCAGCACCCTTTATGGAAGCCTGACATACCTTGTGTTTGAATTTTTGCCCGGAGAAGCAATCCCACAATATTAAATACGCATCCAAGTGATGCTGCTATCGTGCTTCTCCAAGGCACTAGCTGCTGTCTAGATGAAGCTGAGGACTGGAGTCATCACCCAGGCTTAACAGCCTACAAAATAATTGTAACGCTGGGCACACTCATCCACTGCACTGCCTTGTATAAAAAATTACACAAGACACAGGAAAATCCCCAAATATAAATCAGATACAACATGGATAGTAAGCTCATAAAGGTCTGAGCTAGGCTGGAATCCAGTATGTGGCAGTGTCCAGCAGAATCTGTTGCAGGTCAGACAGGCATGAGGGTCTGTAATTCTCTCAAGCTCTGGTTGCCCTGAGCTGCTCATGTCTTACACAGAGCAGAGAGAAGGAATTAAAAGCAAGAGATCAGTATTTAACGCAGACATCTACACTTTACTCTGTGGCCTGACTGCCACAAGAGTGTGTCCTGCTTGTATGCAGAATCCTGGCAGCATCGGTGGTTGCACATGGCAAAGAGGCAGAAGTGAGCTGGCCCAAGCAGTGTTTGTATCCATGGATCCGAGTAAGGTCTTTCTCATTCTGGTCTCCTAAAAACTGTTTCACTATCAGCGCTTCTGAAAGCCAGGCCTTCTGAGAAAATTCTGCTGAGCTTTTCATAAAGATGGAACCAAGTGAAGGCATTCACATTCAGAATGATGGTTTCCAAATTGAAATAGGGGGTTAGCAAAATTAAATGTCATTGTAAGCCTATCTCTTGCATCTGAGGGGCCTTTTTTTTTTTTTTTTTTTTTTTTTTTTTTTGCTGACAATGCTACCTCAAATGTCAAAGTGCAGGAGGCATTGCTCCCTGTAAATAGTTTATGATAAGGACATAATTCTGCTTAGTTTAAATGACACTGCATTTCTGTACCTCTTATTGGCAGAGGCCATCTTGTGGGAAAAGTAATTTTCTATACTTACTTTTGTGAGTAATCACTATAGTGTTATGGGCTTTCCTAGAGGTACCTTCTTAATCCACACTTAGGACTCATAGTCGGCATGTTCTTGTAATCTCAGACTACCCAACTGCAAAGGGCATATTACCAAAACAGCCTCAACGTCCTCTTTATCTTTCTCTTCCTATTCAAAAAAACACCAAACAAACTCCAGTTCTCTTCTTTCTCTGAGGTTTCTGTAGTGTGCTTGATTTCTTCTGCTCTCTCACAACTCCATAGACAAGTATATTTTGCCGGGGTCCTTATTCACGTGCTACGTAAGTGTTTTATATAAATACAGGCAGTCTGTGAGAAATGGTTGAAGAACTTCCCAGTAAAAACTAATGTCCATAGAGTCAGAAACTTTATAGGGAACTGGTAGCATCCATAAATACCCTCAAGGAAGAAAGATCAGAGAGACTCTCCCAAGGGAGAGGCTGGTCTTGCTTCAGGAGATAATTGCTGCAGTCAACTTCCGTGTGGAAGCAGGGGAGCCCTTGTGGATCCATTCTCAAAATATGCACGGGGGATTCGGCACCACCTTGAACCCCTAACAGGCCCATAGCTACTGTGTCTAAAGCTTGTCGGAAGCTCTGCAAAGGGAATGAAAACTGAAATTTATTAGCTCTAGACTCACGCTGTAAGGATTATAGGCTGCTCTCTGAGATACTCTTCTGGAGATACTGCTACTGGCCATGACTCAGAAATATGACTCCAGCCCCAGCGGAAGGCAGGAGTAGAAGAGCCACCAGCCCTTCTCCCCTGACTTGAAACAGGAAGGATGCAGGAGCTTACGATCTCCAGCTCTTTGCTAGAATACAGAGTATATGACCTGGACCTGAAATAACATTGTTTGTGTGCAGCAGGGAAAAGACCAATCTGGTCCTTTAGGATCCTCTCTCTCCTTCAGCCAGTTTCTTCCAAAAGCTCAGTAGTCACAGGAACCAGTATCCTAGAAAATGGCAGATTATTAAACCTTTGCTTGGTTTCCAAACCTAACTGCCAAGTGGAACAGAGGGATTTTGTTTAAAATGTGTTTGAAATATAAGTTGTCATTGAAAGGATCTGATTAGCTCCACTCACTTTTATGTGTGTAATTAGCTGCTGCCCATTTGCCTTGCTGTGCAAGGCACTCAACACTGTGCAAGTCAATGAGGTTGTCTGCTGAGCTGAGACATTGAGGCCCAGTGTCCCTTCCCAGTTACCATCAGAAAGTTACTTCCCTATATTTACCCTGTGGCTTGAGGTTTCCTTCAGCATAAAATAATGCTTGTGTTTAAACTCTTAAAGGAACTTCTGAATGCCAGATACATATTATGGCAGGGATGACTGAAAATATAGTCAAATTAGGCAAGGCAAAAAGGCAGCTGCTGAAGGAGGACAGAGATGTGGAGAGCAGTACCTAAAACCTACTTTTGTACTCTTTTTAGTGGTATCAGCCCCTCAGCCCTGGCTATTACTCGAGGATGCTATATGCACTTTTACCCTGCTACCATCATCTGCCTGATGAAAAGAACAGTTATCTTCCCCTGCATCATGACAGACTTCATCTTGTAATGAGGGAGGAGGTTATGGCAGCTTGTCACAAGACTTACATATACCATGGCAACACCAAGAAAAAGGCTTTTCTTTCAAATCCATTCCACAGGAAGAAATGTTTCCCTTTCTGACTTTAAGAATACAGACTGAGGAATGTCTGCATGTCTGCAGTCACATGAGCTCGTAAGAACGCTTAGTGGTTTTCACTGAAATTGCATTGCTTTTTGTTTCAGAAAGGAGTGTCCAGATAACAAACTATGCAGGAAGCATCTTATTGCTGCTGTCAAGAACCTGTTTTATCAAGTGCAGGGCTTGTCACCTGCTGGTCTCTATTAACCCTTTCTGAACTGTAAGAATTTAGACAAAATTTTTTGTCATGTGTTACTAATGAATTACAGCTTGTGTCTTAGGAAATCATCTCATTCAGCTGCCACTGGTCTTTCTGTGTACATAGTCTCTCTGTAACATATTGGCAAAACATATTAGTATTGGCCTTTGCTGTGCCTGAGCCATGGACTCAGTCAGCCTGCCATTTATGACTGCTCACAATTAAATCTAGCAGACCTGCCAACATCGTGAGGTCTGAAAAATGTGTTTGACACGTTCTGCATGCCAGACCTATTGCACATCAACAATTTGCCTGTGCTGAAGCTGATGACCTCTTCATTGCCTGTGCAGTGGGTCCAAGGTATACAGAACACATGGAGCTGACCTGGCACATTCAGTTGACTGGCTTCCTAGGTTGTGCAATGCCCATTCCTGGTAACTCCGTAGACCGACACACGAAGTAGGAGGGCAATAAACTGATGTATAAGACAGTTCCTACCACTGAAACTGGTAGAGCTTGACAGGTCTGAGATAGCACTTTTGCTCAAAGGGTGGATTTCCACACTTTGGATGGTGAGATCGAAGGGTCAGCCCTGTGACTCAGCCAGGAGTTTAGGAGTAGAAATATTAGTGATGTCTGTTGCTAGGTGTTGCCATGTAACAACTTTTAAGTTAACAACTGTGTTTTTCAGCATTCTGAGTGAAAGTTAGTTCTTGAGGCACTCACCATGAAGTGGATGGTCTGCTGGGAAATCACATAGCTGGTCTTCCTCATGTTTTCTTTTGCCTTCTAGGTGTTCACGTCCTCTCTCCTCACCCAGAAGGGAAGCTGAACAATCAGTTAGGCTCCTGAAGTAAGCTGGCTGCACTGTCTTTGCCTTGGCTGTAGGTATAGTGCTCATGGCTGGGTGAAACACTTTGAATGAAGGTAACTCACTATCTAATTGACTCTTGCTGCTGGAATCTGTGAAGCACAGGAGAGCTTTGGATAAAGCGGCTATCATTCAGTGCACCTTCCAGTTTGTAGGAAAAAACAAACAAAAAAGATGTGGATGTGGTCTAGCTACCTTAAAATTCAAGCCTGATTGTAGTTAAAATGGCTTTAATCTTTCTGTACTGTGCATCAATGCCAAGTTGACATTAACTTGATGTCTGTGGTTCAGGGCATGATCTTGGTGAATGTTTGTCACCAAAAACCTAACCTATGTTTTCCATTCCTACTACCTTAATACTTTCAAAGGTTCTTGTGGAATATTTTCAATAGAGAACTGTACAACCAAGAAAACAGGACTTAATGATCATGAAGGCTTCCACGTTAGCATCCAAATCACTGTAAGCTCCAGTGCTTTGCTATATATGCCGTTGGTAGCTGCACTAAAGGCTCAGATTTGACTCTAAATTTAGAGATGAGATAACTTGGCCTGTACTGCCTTAATGGACAGATCTAGAATTTGATTTAGTTTTTCCCAGATTCTGGAATTCTTTGCTTGGAAAAGCAAAGTAACAGGCAACATATAAACAGTCTAGATCCACTGGGGAGTTTAGGCTGCATGGTTAATGTGAGCCTGAAGCTAATGTGACAACACAAATTTGGCTGTTATTACCACTGAAGGACATTGAAATCCTGATGCAATAAGGACTTCACTCTTGAGAAGTGACCTGTATCTAGGCTCTGGGGTGTCCAGCACATGCAGCCGTTCCCCTCTCTTCTCTCATATCTAAATAACAGCAGGTATGACTATGTCAAATTTGAACCTAGTGCAAGCCAGGCAAACCCTTCAGCTATATCTCTTATCTCTTTCCTTCTTTATTTCCTCTCCTGACTGTTTGTACAGGATTTTTTTTTTTTTACATATATTTATATATATAACTTCTGGTGCAGGATTTAGAGTTGGCATTTAACTTTTCAGACTTTTCAGAGTTTTGTTTCTTTGACTAAATAACATGTTCTGTTTCTATGAAGCCTTGAAGCAATGGTAGTTGTAATATCTGCAGGCAAAATGCCCCATTCTGCCCTCAGTAAAATCCCACACAGTAGAAATTGCACGGAGGGCTGAAGCTGACATGAAGGAAATATGGTTACAAGAGCTCTGGAAATTAGCCAAGGCCTCGTGTCAGTGAGGGATGATTGTTCAAATGTTATCTTTTCAAATTATCACAAATCTTTGGAGAAACTTCTAAATACTCAGCATGATGCTGAGCCATGCTAACTTTAAAAACATAGTACAGGTCCAGTTCCATGTCTCTGGTTTAGTAAGAGGTATATTGTGCACACTAGGACTCATTCAATTCATTTTGGGGCAATGCATTTTGAGGTCTGTGGTGAGAAAATAGCCGGACTTTGAAACAATATTTGTGGGGTAAAGGAGAAGGATAGGTCTGGGAGTGGTTACTGATATAGACCTGAGATTAAACAACTTGCCCAAGAACTGAGAGGATATATGTATCAGGATACTTCTGAGTTCAGGGTTTTTCAATCTGCTGTCTCTAAATTGAAGAGTTGTGGCACTCCCATGCTAGATGAGATGCTATGGAGATAAACATGCTACAGAACCGATGATGCTTATATCCTACAGCAATGAAGGCCAAAAGGGTACCTGACCAAACTGCTCTTAGGGGCATTGATCAAAGCTTCCTATGAAAAAAATTGTCATTTTATATACAACAGAAGTCTTCTCATGTTTCTTCTTCCTTTATGCATTGCCTTCCAACCCCAAAATAATTCTTTGAAATGGTCATATACCCCAGTGATGAGCATGACTTATGTATCAACATGAATAGAATGAACAAGAATAATTATAGACTAAAGAAGAGAAAACAGGGAGGGAACAGGAGACCATCCTAGGTCTAGGCAGAGGGGAAAATAACAATGTCAGTGTGAAGTGATGGAAAGGACTGGGAGGATCTGTCATTTTGAGATCACATAGGCAAAAAAGAGTATCATTAACCTTAGGGAGAAGCTGAAAAAGTCAAGGAAGTAGTTTTCTGGAGAATGGGATTAAAGATAGATGATACTGTGTTTAAAGTACACATCTCAGAGGAAGGAGCCCCAGGTTCTACTCCTCTGACTGGTGCTTGCCCTCTTTCTTGAAAAAGCAAGGAGACTGTCTGAAGTGGCAGCTTTTTAGGACAGACAATATTTTTCATTGTGTATTCATGTGACTGCAAAAGATATCTACGAATGGGAGTGGGTAAAATCTCCTCCAGGGAATGCAGTTTTATTCTTTTCCTTTTGTAGTGGGAATGGTGATAACATTTCAGCCTGGTGCAATACGAAATATTTGTTACTGTCATGCACAGAATTGACTTTGACTCTTGGCTCAAAATGGTCTCTTTAAAGGCTAGACTTTCAATTTCATAAGGGTGGGAAATACAGTCTCTATATATATCTATATAAATATACCTATCTATATATATAAATATATTTGTAAAAGGAGGTTATTTCAGAAAGCCCAAAAGCCCAAATTCCTTTTCAGCCTCTGATTAAGGTCACAGACAGGGAGGTTTCTGGCAGTAGTCAGGATTCCCTTGGAATTTAGGCTTCAAGCAGGTTTTTATTGTGCTGGTTTTATCTTAGTTCTGTAACTACTTTTTTTTTTTTTTTTTTTTTTTTATTGGGTTTGTTTTCCCTGTAATAGGTGGGGC
>JAYECN010116011.1:0-27439 GCA_035222435.1 Microcambeva ribeirae
CGGGGCGGCCGCGACGGGGCCCGGAGGGCCCGCGGAGCCCCGAGCGCGGCCGCCCCGCGCCTGGGCGGCGCCTGCCCCTCTGCAACCAAAAACTGCCAGTTTTAGTCAAAAGTGCCGGGCTGCCGCCTCGGGGAGCCGCCTCGTGCGGCCTGGCCTTGCCTGTTGGTCATAAGTGACCTGTAGTTGTCATTGGCGCCCCCGGAGAGCAGCAGGTGCCATTGAGGCCTGGCGAGGTGGCGGTAGTGAAGATGCGCCTTGCTCCTCCCGTCCTCAGGTTTTCTTGCCTTCCAGCCCTCGAGTCTTGGAATTGGGCAGGGAGGATGGCTGGGACCAAGTCTCACCGCTACTGCTCGCCTTGATCATGAGGAGCGGGAAATTGTGATGTGTTTTCCCGAGCATGGGATGGGTTTGAGCAAGGAGCTGGTGGGATCTTCTGCACGGCGGTCACTGCGTCTCAAAACTTCATTTTGCTGCTGATTTGGGCAGGGTCCACCTCACTCATTGAGCGTTGAAAGGCTTCAGACCCTTCTTCCTCCTTTTAATAATTAATTTGTACACACCTCAAGCCATCATTAGCCAAAAGCAACACTTTTTTATGGTTATTTGTTGTGTTCGATATGTATATATGTGTATGCATGTATATATATGAACTATTTAGGGAAGAAAGTTGAAAGGTAGAAGAAGCTGAGTGCTGTTTTTCTTCTTCCCTACTTTAAGAGATGTGAAAGAGCAGAAAAAACTGTTTCATAACTTTCCATGCAGTATTTGCTCCTGGTAACCGATTGTAATGATTGTTAAAAAAAAAAAAAAAAAAACTCAAGTCTAGTAAACTAACATGAAGTTTGGGGTAGGTGGTGACTCATGTGAGATGATTTTTGCATTGTAGAAAGTGGATTCTGTTTCCTGGTTCCCCCCCCATGTGTTACACGAGTACAAAAAACGTAGTGTTTAGGAGCTTGGGTTTTTTTTATGGGTGTGAGTGTGAATGTGAAGTAATAGGTGGTAGACTAAATAGTGTTATGTGGTAGTTCTGGATATGAAGAAGTGACGTTTGCAGTTGAAGCTACAAGGGAAGGAATAATTGTTCTGGAAATATTTCTTCAGCTACTGCTGTAGTTGTCAAATGGAAAGCTTCACTGTATCTGCTGCCATTTCAGAAGCTTTTTGGCAAAGGAGGTGTTTGAAGTTCAGATTAAATAAACATCATATCATCATAGGAAAATTTCCTCTTAAGAATACTATAGCCATAATATTGATGTTAATAATAATCAGAAATGGGCAGAAACAACTTTTCACCTATTTCTCACCTATTTGTCTTAATATTTCTCATATAGTATGTGACACAGCACAAGGACCTCAGCCAACGGGTGAAACCTAAGTCAGAGTCAGTTGTGCCTCTCTTTCATGAGAGCCGACAACTAGGTCAAGAAAAAACGGTTTTACACAAGATTCGACCCATTTCCCCTGTTCCTCCACCCTTGTCTGAAACCTTAACCAGACATGAGCCGAAAGGAGCGGCGCCAGCTGCAGAAATGGAAGGCTCAATCTCATCACTAGAAGCAGGATCCAAAGAAGACAGGCAGTGGAAAGAAATGAAGCTGCAGCTGGCTGACTTGCCGGGAATTTTGGCACGTTTGTCCAAAATTAAGCTTACAGGTACTGCTGGTATTTTTTTCCTTTCTGGGCATCTTTTCTGATTTCTGAGTGTTTTAACCTGGTCCTACTATTGTGTATATTTTTATGTAGTAGTTCATGTCGCTTAAGTGGAAATTATCTTGTTAATTTCAGTCAAATGTGTTCAAGTTAAAAAAAAAAAAAAAAATTTATGAAAGTAATTAATAGTTTGGCCTTATTATTTTTTTAAGCAGTGAGGAGAGCTTGCATCATATAACCAAGCAGCTTTTGAGAATTGTAGCAAGTTTTTTTTTTTTTTTTTTTTTTTTTTTCCCCAAATCTATGCTCCAGAGAAGGCAAAACTTGACTTGATGCTGCCTCTGTTAGTTGTCAATAGTGTTCTTATTGTTTCTGCTTATCAATAGAATAAATTCTCATTATTAATTAAAAGTGCTTTGAGGGAAGACTGGGTTAGGAAGTGATTTTAAAATGTTTCATTAAGTATTTGAAATCTCTTTGCTTAAGCTTATCAGTCTTCTGCCTTATTTCCTTGGCTTTTATATTGGTGGTGCTTCTTCTGAAATTCATATTAGAATACAAGATACAACAGCAGAAAATAATGTGAGAATTTTTGATTTGCAGAGAAAAAACTTGAGTGTGATATTCAATTTTCTGAAAAAAAAAACAATTAACTGTTAAATTTTCCCTTCAAACCAGTTATCTGTTAAATTTATATTTACATTTGTAAATTCTGTTTTTTAAAAAATAACTTACTCCTTCGCCCTTAGGCAGTGCTATATATACTTAAATCCTCCAAAAACTGGAATATTATGAAATTTGTAATGGTATCACAAAGACCTTGCATCTGTTCTGTATCAGGGCAAGGACGAGAAAACTAGTTTCCAAAGTCCCGACTCTGGTGCTCTCTTCAGTGGGCAAATGAGATTCATTTTAATAAAACTGTTCTTTGCCATAACTATTTGTTATATTTCACCAAATAAAAATCCTGAATTCTGTTTTCTTTTTGAAGCTTCTTGTCTTGCACTATTTATGTTGTCATAGAAAAAAAGTCGTTTTGAAGACATTCAATGGGCAATGGTGCTTTTATTCTCCCTAGGAAAGCCCTATAGTTTTCGGTGCAGATGAGAAATCTCATGTTTTAGGTTTTGCAGAGCTAAGCTTGTCTAGATGTCCAAGTATGCCTCCTTATTGTTTTAGAGAAGCTCAGATTTAGCAGTATAAAACTTTTATCACTGTCATTTTCAGCAGCGATCAGAGTTTTTTGAACTCAAACTCCAAAATGACAACAATATTTTGTTTCTCTAGTGCCCATCATTCATAAACTTAGTGCTATGTGAACAATCCTGCTGGATTGTTCATATCTGGCATCTTTTCAACGAGGTGATTTTATTTAAGTGGCTCTTTTATGTGAGCTTGAAGCCTGTGATAGTTATTGAAGTAGAATTAAATTTAAAAAATCAATAGATTCGGATATAAAAATGTTAAAATGCCATGATTAAATGGTCCCTTAAAAAAAGTGAACGAACTGTTGTTTTAAGAGCTTAAAACACACAGTCTTAAATGTTCTGCTATTACTTATGGGTAAACTTGGCGTTAGTGTGTGTGATGTCTGAAGGGCAATTTCAAAACTGCGTTAAGGTGAAGAACACTTCTATTTTTTGGTGGGGGGGAAGTAAAAATCTCTCTTCTCACTGTGTCCTGTAGATAGGTGGAGGGGAGGATGTTCTAAGGTGGGGAGACTTTATTGGAATTATGAAGTATAAAGGAGTAAGTTGAGTCTTGCTTGAAGAGAGATTTGCAGGAGGGGAGCTCTGATACTGGCATGTTTGGTCTCAGGAGCAGCAAAAACACTGGGGCACAGTGTGCAGAGCAAGGAAACAGAAATAGCTTCTTTGCAAGGAGTGTAACTGTGTGCAAGAGGTATATAAATGTGTTCTGTGAGGAATACGGTAGTGTGGCTGTTTTCTAAGCAGTTTCTCTCAAGTCAGTTTTTATAAATGGCACGCAGGCTCAATTCATTTCACCCGTGAAGCTCTGATGGCTCTCATATCCTGTGTGGGTTTTTTTGGCTGACGCTTTATTTATACTTTTTTAGAGCATAGAATAACAGAAAAACAAACTGTGCATTATGCTAAAGCGGGCGTCCGTGCGCCCTGCTCCTTTCCTGCTGCTGAAGCAAAGTGGATGTTTGTTTGTGTTCTGAACTGCAATTCACCTTTGAACGGAAATGAGTTTAGTCATTAAGATGCCCTCCTGCTTCGTGTAAACTGCAGCTCTTCTGCCACTGCCATTAGGAACTGCTTCACAACAGGAAAAGGGTTTTGTTTATGTTCTCCTACCATAAAAAATGATTAGGGAACTTTTAATTCCTTGCTGCCTAATCTACCTTTTTGGTTTCGATTTCCATCTTTGCCCTGTGCTTTTCTCTCTTGACTGCTCTCTGAACAGCTGCATGTTGACATCTTGGTGCTTGGGAAGCTAATGCATCTGCCTGAGAAGTTTCCAGAATTATAAATGTCATCGTTTTCAGCCCTCTCCTAAAGTTCAGGCATAGCTGTAAATGGGGAAAAGATGGGATGATCTGGCAGTAGGAGTACATCCAATAACTTACGATGCAAACACATCATTAAGCGTTTCAGGTTGTTTCATCTTCTTGAATTTAAATTTAGGTTTACGTTTAAGTAATGTCTCTCTGCTGATCGCAGATAAAAGCAAAGATGAGCTGTGTGCATGTAAATGCTGGAAAACTCACCTTAGTCTGGGGGAGATGCCACGTGGCAAACGGTGAGCGTTCTCCTCAGGCGTTTTGCTGCGGTGTGTGAACTATTCTCGCTCCTGCTCCCCTACCCAAGGCTGTGTTGCACTGTGCTCTTTTGGTGAGGAAGACCTGCCAAATGTGTATCCAAGAAGTGGGAACGTAAGCACCCGTCGGATGTAAACGTAATGAGTATGGCCACGGTGTTTTTAATCAAAATTAGAAGGTCAGTGAGGAAGAGGCTGTGTCTTTAGCATTGCTCTATGAAAGGCACTCTACAGCCCATATGCTTCAAACATTTATTTTTCCCTTATCTTGCATTTTAACACACCAAAGTTAACGTTTCCATTTGTCTTCACAAACGTATTAATTTGTGCCTATAAAAGTACTTTTTTTAAACATCATTATTCATTAGCCGATTGCTGTTTACATAGAGCCCCTATGCAAAATCATAGGCCCCTTCCCAGAGGTTTTATGGCCTTTTTTATGGCATATTGCTGCAAAGCACTTTTATCTTCCTCTGTCTTCCCAAATGATTCTTCCCAAGCCACTTTAGAGTTTTAGTTTTTTTTTTCCAAAACACCTTTTAATAATGGATCTACTTGAGCACAATTAACTCTGCTTTTACTACTGAGCAGAACAGCTTCCTCACAGAGGAACTTGGTCGTGCTGAGCATGTGCCATAGCCATGCAGTGACAGGGACCTGCGAGTGACGCTTCAGGTGGACGTCAAGTCCGTTCCTGTTGCCCACAGCAAGACCAAGTCTGGGTTTGTCCCTCGTGGCTGCTGTTTTCCCATGTTGTCCTTTATCTATGCTTGAACAGTGCAAGAGTGGAAGGTCTCCAGGTTCCCCAGGCAGTCTGCTGCAGCATCCCTGACCCTCCTTTGCTGTAGTTTAGGTAGCCTGCTGTTTTTCCTGCCCATTAAGGTATCTGGCAACTTTCTCTAAGGTTGCCCATGTCTTTCTGTGTTTCTCTCATTCAGGATCTGAGATGTTGTTTGGTTGTATCTATTTCTCAGTGTTTAACCCAATATCCTGTTAGCTTCATGTAATAACAGCTGAGCATAAATTATCATGGTTTTCCATGGTCTGTACCTTGGGAGAGAGCTAAAGTAGGCAAACCTGAGATATTGCCTGCACCTCTAAATCTGGAGTAGTTCATCATCGTTAATAGTCATCCCAGTTTTTGGTGATCTGCTCGGAATAAAACCCACCACGCTTTCTCTCGTCCAGGTGTTACGTGCATGTTGTGGGGCACGTCACAAGACTGTCTAGGACTGTGTAAGGAATAGGCAGTACTCTGAGGAGGTCTGTGAATTAATTTGTTTGTTTTTAAAGAACAGTCTTGTGTCCAATTGAGAGGAACCATTTGGATGCAGTCTGAGCAGTAGTAGCTTTGCCGCGGGAAGGAAAGTTTGGATGTTCTCCAGAACTTGCCAAGATTTTTGTTAAAAAAAGGGTAGGAAGGAAACTACACTGTGATTCTCAAATCTTTTAAAAAATATGTCTGTATAGCCCAGCACAGAGAAACGTGCTTTTGTGAGTTTAAACAGGGCTGGGTCTGGCTTGATGTAAGGGAAAAGGTTTCGCTGTGAGGACAGTCAGACACTTTGGAACACGTCGCCAGAGAGGTTATGAAGCTTTCATCCTTGGAGATGGCAAAACCTTGAGGAAGCCCGGCCTGAATTCGGTGCTGACCCCACGCAGAGCTGGAGGTTGGGTTAGATGCGTGCCAGAGAGTCCATCCAGTGCAAGGGCCATATAGACAACGCCGTGTAAAAATCTGTGAGAGGAGCTCACCATCGTCCATGCATGTGTCCATGTGTCATGCACTTAATAAGCTGCATTTAATATTTCAGATTTTCAGGTTTAAAGACCAAAATTAGTGCATTTTTTTTTTTTTTGGTCCCTTTTTAGGGAAATAATCTCATCTTGTTTACGAGCACGTCTTTGCAACCAGAGTTCATCGAATGTGACATAAGAGTTTGTGGCTGCACTTGTGTCGTGGTTGTGAGCATCCTGCTTTATCTGTGTGCTCATGCCCGGGACACAGGACCTGTTTGTACACAAAGGTGATAATGATTAATATCGTTAATATATCCAGGAACTTGAACAAAGATTAATCCGTATTTATTGTTTAGGTTATTGCTAGGCCACATGTATTCTCTCTTATAAGTATATTTTACATGCCTGTCAGAAAATAGTTCTCAATATGAAATTATTAAAATAGTAACTGTGTTCCTATCAAAGATACAAAGCCTATTAATGATAGCTTTTGTGCAATTTGTGTTCCATGCTAGCGGGAAAACAAATGAATTAAAAAAGTAAACTATCATTACAGTTTATTTCTTGCAAACATTTGCATTTAAAAAGTGATAGGTTAAAACTAGCAGATAGTCATGATCTGCTCTCTTCATAATATTTCATTTTAAGTTTAAAATTAAATATATTTTAAAATACATTTTTCAAATTACTGTTCTGAACTGAAGTTTTGCTTGGAGTGGTTCGGCCGCCTTCCATGTGCAGGCTGCAAATCTGCAACAAGCCCTGGCTGTTCCTGCCCCAGGCAAACCTAAGGTTACAAAGAAAGCAGTGGTCAGACCTACAGAGCTGTAATGTGGATCCTTGCACTTAGCTCTGCAGAAAGCCAAGTGTGCAAACTCAGGAAGGAAAATCCTTTTAATGCCTCTGCTTTTGGAAAGCTGCTTTTCTTTAAGGAGGACGTAGACCTTTGTAGTAGACCAATGAAGTTGTCTCCAAAGTTAAAGCAGAATGTCACTGCTTTTCTCCAGCTTCCTTGTTTAATGAGCTTGGTGATCGGGCTGCAGAGTGTGTGGTTTAAAGTGTGAGCGTGTCTATAATGTGGTCATCAGCACAGAAGAAGTATAAAGTGGGTTTGCTCTGGGTTTCCACCATTTTATTTTGGCTTGACTACTTTTTAAGGGGAGGTAAACAAATGGCCTAGCGATTTGAATGCTCTAAGTATAGCATTCAAATATTTACAATTACCATGCAACTGAAAAGGAGTGTAAAGAATGATAAGGACTGTAGAAGTTTTGAGCGTGTTCTTATGTTGGAAGGTCTGTAATCCCCTTTTTTCTCCCCCTCCACCAATCCATTAGCATTTTCTTTTCATTTATACTGAAATTGTAGACAAATGTCCTCTGTTTAATTTCTGTTAAAGGTAAATATTTCCTAAAGACATACAATTAGGCTTAGATTGGGATCATAAGTTTAAATCTTGACGTCGTTTTGAAGAGCATCTATAATGTCAACTGTCTTTAACAAACCTTGAAAGGATCCATCCACTCTGCAGTAAGGTGAAGTTAATTTTGTCCCTGAAGCACTAAACTAACAGGAATTAAAAAACAAACAGAGTCAATGACCTCATTCCCTTGATGTCATCTCAATTAAATAGACTTTTTCCTCCATGAGGGAAACAGAAGAGTAAATAATTGCTTCCATAGTAAAAGAAAATAAACTTCCCAGTCCAAGGGGGAATTTCTCTTATTTACTCCTGCGCGTTGCATGGAACTCGGGGGGGATTCCTTGTGCTCAAACATGGCCCCAAAAATGCCCATTTCAGGTGCCTAAATGATAGGGTTTCCTGTAACCTTCTTTAATGAGATCCTGAGAAGTCGCCCAGAAATGACTGAAATTAATCTGGAGAAATCAATGGGGATTTTAATTAGGGCTCTAGCTCTACTGTATTAGAATTTCTTTGGAGGTCAGTGTTATGCTGCCTGTTTGCCATTCTGCTCCACCTTTCTCCTTCAGTAAATGAGTTGGTGTTTTCCCTTCATAAATTAGTGTAAAGTGCTCTCTGAGATAAGTTTTAATTAAATTCTTGTCCAGAAATGAAGGTGTGATTTATGAGGCCAAAAAATGAATGCAATCACTCTTAGAAATGCGAGCGCCACTGCTTCACTATCATCTTTCGAGTCTGTGTGTGTATATATATTTTTTAACTCTATCAACTGAAAACCAGTGAATTTCCCAGGGCTTCATTTTTTCTTGTGTCCCTTACCAGGAAGGTCCAAAGACTTTTCCAACCCACCTTTTGCTTCCTAAATAAATGTGGCCCAGCCTCAGTGCCCACATTCCTGCTTTTTCCTGGAGGCTCCAGCACAGATTCATCTTATTTTAGAATTTACTGCAGGGAGTCACGATGTAAAGCACATGGATTCACAGCAAGGCTAAAGTAATTAATATTTATTAATATAGTCCACCGTCGATGGGTTTTTAATACTTAGAGGAAAGTTTTGACGAGCAGCAAGTTTTGATGGCTGTCTTTTTAGGATTAAATCCTAAGGTTCTTAGTCAAGCACGGCTCTTGAAATTAGTCCTTTGCATGTATGCCCTTGCTGACAGATCTCTGCCTTGACATTATAATTCTTCATCTTCAGTAACATTGCTTAGTAAGTAATCCAAATATCTTCAGGCAGCAAAGGTTATTTATTTGTCGTTTCACTTCAGACAAATAAGAGCCTTTGGAGGAAGCAGGAAGATAAGAGTATCTTGATTCTGAGGAAAAGATCTAGCTTTGATGCATATTTTTCATTTGGGCTAGACAAGGTCTGGAGTGTAAAATTATACATGGAAGATATTGTTTAAATTTCTTTCTGATTAATAATTGGATTAATTTTTAGATTGCAATTTTTAGGCCATGAGCAAGAGACTGTGTAATTGGGTTGATTTTCACAGCATAAGAAACAATTTGCTTCATACCATTCTTTTTGCCTGAAGTTAGATCCATAGGAGCTATCAGTTGGGTAGTTAAAATACTTGGATTGTGACTCAGGTAACTTTCACTTTAGGGGTGTGATTTGCTGCACCGCAATAAAGTTACAGTCTTGGATGACAAAACTGAAATTTTTGTTAACCCTCTCAAATTTGGACACCTTTAAAATGTGTGTATTTTGTTGAGCCTGGAATAGGTATCTCTGAAGGGAAGAACGTGAATGAATACTTCTGCAGTGAAGTTACTTGACCTGCCCGGTGCTGTTTGCCTTTTTTTGTACTCTTTCTGGCTTTCTTGACTGCTTCTCTTAAATTTCATTATGCTATATTTTAATGAATAACTCGGGATTCAGGATTTTTTTTATTGTTGCTCTTCTTCCATGCTATAGACTTCACTCACTGTCATGAGAGTTACTGGAGCAAGAAGACTGTGCGTACATGTGCGGGAGGCTGCAGGATTTACTGTGGCAGATTCGTAAGACAGGGAACGCAGAGCCGAAAGTTTAATTCTTATCTTTTCCGCTAGCGTGGAAAACTGGTGCTTCTGGATTTTCCATTCCTCTCTGGCCGTCCTCCTTCCCGTCCTCACCTTCCATATAGAGTATTAGCATTAATTGTACGCTGCTCTCGGTGCGATGAGGAGCCGCTCGTCCAAAGACATAAGTAGTTGATCTGCGCTGTTCTTTTGGCCATGGGGGTGACCCGTGCCCTTGCTTGTCTTGCAGCGCTGGTTGTAAGCACCGCGTCCGCCGGCTTCGCCATGGCCCCCGTCCCTTTCGACGTGACCTGTTTCCTCCTTGCCTCGCTCGGCACCGGCCTGGCTTCCTGCGCTGCCAACTCCGTCAACCAGGTGAGTGCAGCCGCGCGTTGCCGTCCCTGAGACGCTGCCGGGAGAGGGAGCAGCCTTGGGAGCGCTGGGTCTCCCGAGGGAGCATTGTCCCTGAGCCGTTAAAGCTGGCGCCGCGGGAGGAATAGATGCCTCTAAACAGAAGTTGAGTGCCTCGGCACAGCGTGGTTATTCAGAGCTGAGCTGATGGAGTTTTAAGCCTCCCAACAATAATGTTTATCTTGAAAATACCAAGTATGGGTCACTGGGAATGACACAGGCAAAATGGTGTGATTATATCCTGGGAGCAGCTCGTGGGGCTGCAGGGTACGGGCTCAGCTCTGTGGCTGCCCGGTGGTCTGAGTGGGTCCAAGAAAAGCCTCCGAGCGGCTCGCGGAGAGTCTCACCTGAGTCCTCTAGGTGAGGATCTTATCCTTGCAGTCGAATTTGAGTAGAGAAATGTAAATCACACATCATGGATTGCACAGCATCTCCAAAACGTACTGAAAATCTCCATCCCGGCGGTCACCTTGAGATGGGAGCCCTGGATTCTGGGTTCCCTCTGACAAAAGGCACCGAGGTTCCCTGGAGGCTGCAGCCAGGGACCAGCTTGCTTGGGTCAGGCCCTTTGGTGCTCCGACCTCAGCATGTGTGGGCTTGTCTAGACTTCTTCCCTAAGCACCCATCCTGCTCGCACTGAAGGAGGTACCAGATTTACTGTTTGTCCTCATGGAGCTAAAAATTGAGGTCAGCAGCTAAATTTTGTGTCTGTTTCCTCTATAGGAAGGATGCGGCGTGATTTGGTTGGTTGCTTGGAAATCTTTAGGTGAAAACACTTCGCCTTTAAAAATAATCTGAGTGAAGTCATACAGTTTTGTGACGTGTAGCTTTGGTTTTCGTGTATGTATTTATCACAACACAGGAATTTCTAGGCAGAAAAGCTGCCATATCTAAGGAGAAACTTAGTTTCTTTCTTTTCTTTTTTTTTTTTGTTCTGTTTTGTTTTTTAATATAAATCACTTAGAGACCCTACAATACTTTGAAATAATTTACTGTCATATTTAGCTTGCCTTTTGAACTGGATACTCCTGGACCAAAGAGAATTATTTCTTTTTTAGAGACTCTTGTACAACTCTTTTTTCTTGAGCTTCTGCTACAGCTTTCCAGAAATGGTGTTAATGCACAAGGAGCTCTTTTTCTTGATGTTTAACTTGTATGTATTCTCTGTTGTTGTATTTTTTTTTCCCAAAAGTGGCCACTCTGTAGATATTTTTAAAACTCTAGGAGTGCTTAGGTGTACCAGAAGTCTGTGGTGTAATTGGGAATTTGACACTGCTAAGGTTTACTGGGATGGGAAGGTCAGGAGTGCAATGGTGATCTACTCTTGTTAAGGAAAAGGAGGAAGAGTTGGTGTCAAAGCGGAGGAAACCAGCTGTAGTTTAGCAGCTCGTTTGTCAGCAGATCATTTTATTCGAGGAGTTGTCCTTTACTGATGTTGCTCTTGGTGCCATTTGCACCAGAGGTGGGAATTGGGGTGTCAAGATGGGAATTTGGCTGGGAGTTTGAGTTTTGATAAATACCGAATGCTCCTGCATCCCGCTCGGCCTCGGGGAAGTAGCCTGCTCGGCTTGGAACTTCCCTTTATTGCCCCTCTGCTCCGTCCCTCGCTCCCAACACACATCCTCCTCTCTGGCAGCTCATGACTCATGTTTCCCTTGTTGTTCCTCGCTGTCCCATAAGGACCTTTCTATGTGATAACCATCTTTCCGCTTCCTATATTGCTATAAATCTGTGCATCTTTAAGGGCTGTGGGTCTTTCCCAGCCCTCGTTTCCCTGATAAATGTGCGCTCACAACTCGCAGTCCTCAGCCGTGCCGTGGGAAGGCAAAGTGTTGATGGTGTAAGATTCCTCCCCATGATTTAGAACAGGATATGAAAAACTTGTATTTTGTGAGAATTATATAGAGGTTGCATAATATTCATGGAAGTATTAATACCAACTTGTAACTATTCAGATTCTGTGTTTTGAGGTTTTTTTTTTTTTTTTTCCCCCTCATAATAACTGTCTGGTAGGAGGTAAAGCCTTGGGGCTGTCAAATTGAGTCAAAAACAGTTAGCTTGTTCAAAACTATTGGGGAGGGAGCCAGGAATATACTAAGTAACCCATGCAGACCAAGAAGGGATATATTTTGTTTCCACAGAAAAACAGTTTAAAATAATCTCTTAATTATTGCTTGCCCTGTTGATTCTAGACTGCCTTATGTCATACTTTAAATGTTTTTTTTTTTTTTTTCCATAAAATGTAAGGGCTAGAAATTTCTATGAAAATTTACCAAAGAGGAGATTTTCACCCCACTTTCACTTAAGGGAAAAAAAAGCAATAGTAAAAAGTGATGGGACTTGGCAACACTGTGTTTTTCCATTGTTTATAGAAGGGCAATTTGGATATCAATTGCCCAAAGTCATGTATCTTCCCCCTCACAACCCATAAATTCTAGATGTATTTTCTAATGCAAGAAGAAATATTATATTATGACGATTCAATGGAACTGGATAACAATTTTACTAATAAGCTAGTAATTTTTTTTCTTTTTGAAGAAATGAAGAGGAAGTTATGTGTGAGAATAGGCTGAAAAATATAGGCAAGAGCTGTCTAAGTCAGGGATTGCTTTAGGGTAGCACACAGTGCATGCTCTGCAGTGGAGTCATCGCAGAAATGTTTGGGTAGAAGGTGTCAAGGGAAGTGTTTTGGAACAGTGTATGTTAGTTGTGTGGTAGATACGGAATTGCATGGACTTGGGGAAAACGTTAGGAATTGTGCTCATCTGGACCGGGACTGGAGGATCCTTGGGTTTTCCTGTAGCACGTGTGTTGTGTCTCGAGCACCGAGCTCTGTGCTGTGGACTAGGAAAGAGCAAATCTCAAAGACAACGCAGGGTTTTGTTTGCCCTGCCCTCCAGCAGCAGCGCTGCCTGCGTGCCACCGCTCCTCCGTGTCACTTCAGAACTGTCCCTCTCGCCCACCGCAGTGCCGCGCGGGTCCCGCGGCGCCCGTCCCCGGCACGGCGCTGCGTCCACAGCCCCGCACTGCGCTCTGCAACTGTGCCCACCTCTCAGTCCCACCTGCTGCAACTGCCTTCCTCCTCCTCCTCTGTGTTTTTTTTTCTTTAAGAGCTCTTTTGTGTTTCCAGCTTTGAAATCACTTTCAGGTATTTTAGGCAGGTGTTTTCTGTGCCCAGCCTTTCTTTTTTTTTGCAAAATGATCCATGTTATACAGTGTTTTTACTTTTAAAAAAAATCACTTTATGTGTTTGCTGAGGAATAGACTGAGTTATTTTGTTTTCACCGTGACACAGCTAAGGCAGCCAAACACATTGGAAAGCCTCAGAGTAAAGTCAGTCTGGCTAACTGCAGTTATGGTAAGAAAAGGGAAGTAAGTTTTGAGATTTGGCATCTTTTAAACACTGCATGTTAACCATGCGCAAAACAAAAATTATTTGTAGTCGACCACTTTCTTATAATGTCCACTTTTCTGACTTTCTCAGTGCTGTGTGGTGGTATGGGCGTGAAATAAGGTGTTTAACCTCATTGTTATTCCCTAGAAATTATCAAAAAAGAATAAGCAAAATATTGGTTTTCTGAAAGCCTCATGAAGAGCTAATTTTCCTATTTTTTTTGCTCCCATACTATGCACATGCTCTCAGGAAAATGGAGTGTGAGAGAGATAGCTGATAATGTTGTGCTATTTTGCAGGTCTGGTTTAAGATGATTTCTGAAAGATGACTCAAGTTTCAAGTGGTGGAGTCTTACATTTATATTACAGAGAAAACATGTCGTTTTTGAGACTTGTGAGATACTGACCTCTGATTTATGGGGAAGGAGATAAAACATGAAGAAGTGTTTACACCACAATACACAGCATTAAAACGTTGAAAGAATCACATGCACATTTTATATGTCAAGGACATTCTTCTGCAGCTGCAGCGCGGTTAACAAGTGGGAGAGGGCCATGAAGATGAAAGCAGGATGTTTAAAATGGTTTGAATTTAGTAACTGGGAGATAAAATGATGTGGTTGGAATCGACTGATAGCCCCTTGGAAAGGAAGCAGGCAGGACAGAATATCTTCACTCAAGTTAGCCTAGAGTAAGAGCTAGGAAATATGGTAACCGGAGCGCAAGAACGGCTTCAGGAAGGCTTAATACCCCTCTGCCCGTAGGGTTTGACCTTACGGGTAGGAGCAGGAGGACTGGCACCTGTAAACGACTCGCCGAGTGTTTTCTCTTGATGTCAACTCTCAGAGCGACGATTGCTTCCAAGGGTGGCTTGAACGGCAGGAGGGGTGGGCTTGGTGTTCAAGCAGTGGAGTGAAGTTTGGGGTCCGAGTCGAGTCTCCAGTGCGTTGTTCAGACCTATGTGTGGCCTTAGAGGGTCATGGCAAACTCAGGGTGTCATTCGGGTCCTATCGTCCTGAGCACCAGGCCAAAAAGGAAGGAGAACATCCTCCCTTCCCTCCTTTAATCTACCTGCTATAGCAGCACTGTCAGAAAGACATACGGAGTCTTCACCTTTTACCATATTTTGATGTTCTGAGGTGACTGGGTTGACTGTTACTCTCAAAGCTGCCAAGAATTTAATAAACCTCCTTGGATAAACAAACACTCCCCTGCCTTCCAGAGAAGGGGACGCTGGGGTTTACAAATGCAGCAGCATTTACCATCCCCGTGGTGCCTGCAGCACCCGCGGGAGCTGCCGGCTGTCGTTGCTGGGACTTCCAGAAATGGGCGTTTTGGCGGTTGTGCCCGCGGGTGAAGCGTGGGCTATTTAACAGTAAAACATGCGCAGTGATGCACATCGGACAAGCATTTGATATGGGGCAACCAAAACCCAACCTGATGAGCTGGAGTTTTCCTGTCAATGCACTTATACTCCTGTATTCAATCACAGCAAATTAATGGCTGTTGCATATTTGTAATTTTGGGGACTGTCTCGTCTTTAAGGTCTCATATCTGGCTCTAAGTTCTCCACCCCATCAAATGACATTTATGAGTATGGAGGGACCTGCAAGGTTTGCATATGTTAGGTTTCCCCTGAGCCTGCGAGCATCAGGATTTTTTCACTTGCATCTTCTTTTGCTTATGAAAGTTTAATAGTTATTCTGGTTTTAGCTGAGTTAAAGGCAAACTTTTAATTCTCTTAAAATTTCCATTGCAGCTTCTGAGATTTTTAGTGTAAGGCTTTTGTCAGTAGGACACAAAATATTTTAGGTTGGACTGTTAGTGAATAGTGTTTGTTTTCCATGAGTATCCGACTATGACAAGTAAACTGAAATAACATGACGTTAGTTGTTGCTACCCGTTCAGAGCTGATGTGATTTCTGGGCAAATCTGCAAAGAAAACTGTTACAAGGGTTGAAGCAATAGGAAACAAAAGATAAAACAAAAATAATGTACAGAAAATGCTGTTTCCTGAGAGGCGCTTGGATTATCAGGAAAACTGAGAAGGAAAATAGCAGAAGTCTGACGGGCCCTGAGACCTCTTCATTTCCCCATGAAGAGACACAACATGAAAGGGAAAACAGCAGCAGGACTTTTTAAATTCCCAAACCTTTTTTTTTTTTTTTTTTTGGTGTTTCTCGTCATGCCTAAACTTTTTTTTGTACCAAATAGCTGCTTTATTGCATGTCCGAAGCCATCTGATTTATTAGGAAGCCTGGTATTAAAGATAGGCTCTAAATCCGACCCGCGCTGGAGGCGGTGACCTCCCTTGGCTCACCCAGGCCGCCTCCACGCCGCGTTGTTAGTTTTTCCTGTCCAGTCTTACAAGTTCTGCCTCGTCCCCTTTCCAAAAGCTCTGCAAGGGTGCTGCTGGCTGCTGCCCTGCACAGCTCAGTGCAGCGCGGTCTTTGGATGAGCTGGTTTTAGATGCTGGGACGGATCCGTTCCTGCAGCGTGCTGCAAAAATCAGGCAGCGACGTGAGTAGCGTCAAGCGATTTTGAAAGCCCCTGAGGTGACTTTGCCCGGGTTTGAGTTTCCCAATGAGAACAGCTCCTGGCTGATGAACAGCACCTCTCCTTTCCCACGTGCGTTTCGGACGAGACCTCCTGCGGGGGCTTCTGTTACCCCTCGCAAGTGCCCCTCCGGGCGCTGGCCGTGGCACCCGATGCATCTCCGTCCTGCTCCGAAGCCTCCGCTGTTTTGAGTGAGCCGCTCGCCCGCAGCAGCGTCCAGGCCCTTCATCTGCCCCTGCCAATAACCCCCCCTTGGGGGGTTATTAAACCCCGGTGTTTCACCCTGGTGCACGGCACCCGCGCGCGCTGCAGGCCGTGGTCTGCGGTACGTGGTCGACACAAGAGGAGGGCTGATGCAAGGAGTGAACGCGAGGAGCGGGCTGACGTGCGGCGCGTCGGTGTCGGCTCCATGGGGCAGCCTTCGGCAGCGGCCAGGGAGCAGCGCAACGCGCGGCCCCGGTGGGTGGGTGATTCCTAAGCGCAGCAGTGAGGTCTGGTTAGCACGGGACAACGCTCAGCGCTGAGCGGCAACGTGTTCGCCAGCTCAGGAGACCCGGGAGTGCCGGTGAGAACCAACCTCCACAGGGCCGATAAACTTTCAATGCCGAGATTGTCTTTCGGAAGCATAAATTATTTGACCTACGAGTGAAACTTGATAATGGAGCTGGGAAAAATGTTGTAAATCAGTGCATACCATCGTTAGAAGAAATGATCTCTCCCCATAGGCGTGTGGTGCGAGTCTGGGGCAGGAAGAGTCTTCGAAAGCTGTTGGAGGCCTTTCCATAGCTCTAGATAGAGGGGCACTGAGACCCCAGGCAGCAAAGCAGGATACTCAGCAAAGGCAGGCAAAATAAATACAAGATAAATAGATCAGCTTCACTTTTTCCCTACTTTTCTTCCCTTAGTGGCATTCACGTATTAGCAGAAAACTTCAGATTATAGAGATGTTGACATGCAAGTGTTCCAATTCTCTTTTTTTCTGCTCGTGTTACATTTCATTTGTATCAAAAACTCTAAAAAGAGTGCACTCAGAGTTGTTCTTAATGCTTTCTGTGCAGTTGTTTTTAATGCTTTAATCCCTTTTGCCCAGATGGATGTGCATCTTCATCTAATAACTTCTCCGTAGACACATAAAACGAGCGCACCCCGTAATTTGCTACCCATGGTGAAAGCGTCCTTCTCTCTGTCTGCGTTTCCTGGTGGCCAGGCCATGTCCTTGGAACGTCAGCGCTGGGAGAAGTGGATCCTGGAGGCAGCCGGCGCTTCGGTACCGCAGGAAGTTTTGTCTCATTAGCACCTTGCGGGAAGGTTCACTGAAAATACCGGGGCACGCGAGGTAGGGGGAAAGCAACAGTTTAGCAAATGATTAATTGTCAGGGAAGCTGCCGTGGTGGGGCGTTCCCTTTAGATCCCATGCCAGATTTCCCCTGGAAACCCTGATCACAGGCGCAACAAAGGAATTTCAAAGGCCTGAAATGATGGAATGCGGAGGGAGCACTAGACAAAAGGGAAAACGCGGCACTTAATAAGATTTATCTGGCCTTTTGATCTGTAGGGGTATTACCTTTCTAAGCTTAGGAAAGGAAAAGTGAAAAGTAAGTAGATAATATATTTTTTTTTTGTCTGCGTTTAAATATGTTTTGACATTTTCTAAATCGCTAAGAATTTCTTTGGTGATGCAAGTATTAAATTCTAGCCTTAATAGCTAATTAGTGAAATGTCATCTTCTTTTAGTAATTTAAAGGGTGGCATCTTTATCCTATTTATGGCCTTCAGTCAGACTCGCACCGTTTCAAAAAAGGCAGTGCAGTACTGTGGGTTGTATGAAAATAATGCACAATATGCAGGGTTGGACTGCACAAAAAGTAGCGGGCATGCGACCAAGGGTGACACGAAAGGGCTAAGGAGAATGTTTCCTGCTTCCCTGAAACCATCTCTTCGGGGAGTATTTCTCTGAAACACAAACCCAAAGCGTTATACGCTTCTACGTTATTTTAAGGCTTTTCTCTCTTATTTACTGTTTTTATAAAATGTTTTGCAAGTAGGGTGAATTCAGGTACTCCAAGGGAACCAGCTTTCTCTGTTGAAGCTGAGAAAGAACCACCTCTAAATCAAGAAGAAAGGGATGAGGAGGCTGTGGCTGTACCTTCCTGTGGCAAAGAGGAGAGATGCAATTGCTATGGATGTTCCCTACTGGAAGTGGGCATCATTCCCACCTCTCCCGCATGGCTCCTGTGCCTGCTGCATCCGCAAGGTTGAAGAAATGGCATTTTATTGGCAGTGAAACTCCATTTTCTGGGACTTTTGCTGGAGATGTGGGGAATGTCAGTATAACTGTACCCCAGTTCATTAGGGTCTCGTGTAAACGCTGATGTAATTGGCGTGTGTTTAGTTCAATATCTCTGCGTGAAACTACTGCAATAACTCATCTTGGAAAGCCTGATGGCAGTATCGTCCAAAGCGCTCAGTGATTTCCCATCTTCTTTCCTTGGTCACATTTAATCCTTTTTCCTTACATTTATAGAAAACTTAGCTGTCCTGGTAGTTTGGTTCAGACATCACAGTGACATAATTCTTTTGATTTTTCCTTCAAACTCCATAACTGGTTTGTTGGGAGAGGATAGCAAGGGTTGTCAGGATAGCAGGTTGGGAAGGGTCTGACAGAGCTCTCTGACACAGGTGATGCCCCATAGCTGGAGTTGGTTCCGCTCCCGAGAGGTCCCCGCGTGAGTAACAGCGGTCGTGAGACGCCGCGCAGTCCCTGGGGTTTGTTCCTTGGGCTGCTGAAGGAATCTGCAGTTCGCGGAGGAGCCTGCGCATCAGCGGAGACGCGGCTTGGGCAGGAGCCCTGCGCTCACTCTGCTTTTCCTTCCCCTCGTATCTATTTGCCAACTTCTTGGTAGCAGCATAGAATTTTTACTTTTTACCTTTTACATTTTGTTAAAAATTTGCAGTAGTGTCTTGCTGTTCCAGGTTATGAAGACATTAATGTGTGTCCTGCAAAGTTTGCAGTCCGGGAAGCTATGGCTTATGGAAGTATGCAGATCTGCCTTTCAAAAAAACCCCCAAACTGAAACCGCTTCTCGTGTGCTTTCATGTTTCAGGAGAGCACAGAGGGAAGCTTGAAAAGCAAGTAAATCATTCTCCAGGAATCAAAGAAAATGGTTGTTGTCTTATGGGTTGCATTCTTGAATGGAATCAAGCCAAACAGAGGACATAAAAACTCCAGATTCATCCATCTTCTGTGTGTGTGTGACTTAGCAGAACCTCAAAAGTGCTATAGGAAGTATGAGGATTTATCAAAGCTTCTGTTAAGCCATTAGGCTACTTAAAACAATAAGCCTTGAACTTGCAAGAAAACAGGACATGTTACATCCTAGAAGACACAGGCAGGTTTTTGCGAGCTGATTCCCGCTGATCAAAATGCTTAATTATAAAACGTTTTTTTTTTTTTTCCCAATATTTTTACTAGCAGGTTTGACTGGGTGTGATTTTAGACACTACTGGTGTGTGTTGCTGGAGTCCTGTGAGCGTCCGCGGCCGCTCCAGAGCTTTCCAGTGCGTCAGCTGCCTAGCTCACAAATGAGCAAATAGGGAGTGTACAATGTCAGTGTTGCCTCTTCTTGTGATGTTTGCCGATTTTTCTTAAATGTTATTTTCCACTTGTACTTACTGAAGGTTTGATTCCTTTTTTTTTTTTTTTTTTTTTTTGTGATTTCTCATTCTTCAAATAGATGGAGTTCAGATCCCCCTCCTTGTGAGGGTTTAGAACGTGTATTGCTTCATGGTGCCTTGGGAAATGACCATCCATATTGCACCAAGAAGTAAGCAAGAAGCCTGGCAGGATTATATTGCTAGGAGGAGTAGATAGGTATAGCAAATTCTTTTTTAAAAAAAATTTATTTGTCGTATCGAATAACCATGTGCCACTAAGTGACTTTTTAAGAGGATTCTAAGCATAAGCTGTTTAATGAATGTGTAAACCACAGGTCTGGGCAGTAATCCATTTCTGCTGCTTTTTTTTAATGACATCTGTATGGAAACTGGAGTGAGAAGTTAATTTTCAACACCAAAATCCTCAGATGCAACATGCAGGTTGAAAAGCACATTGAACTAGGACAAGAAATAAAATGTGTCCGCAAATATAGAGGTGGTACCAGCTTAATAGCAAAAGCTTTGACTTTAAACCAAACACCTGCAAATCTCCGAGGTTTGATGTTCTCAGGTCGCTCTGAAGTGCAACTCTAGCTGTATACAAATTATGTAAATTTTGAAGTAAACCAGACCTCTGGCAGATGAAAATCTGTTTCTGTAATCCTCCTTTTAAGACTTGTTTCTCCTTACAGTCGAGATTTATGTTGATGCTGCTAACAGAGACATGACAATCTGTTTTAACTTCAGAGGGTATCATAAAGGTGGTGGCATTTGGAAGTAAGCTGAAAGATTCTGCCTCAGACTGATTTTTATGTTCGGGAATTAGATGCTTTTTAAAATAATCATCTTTTACAAGGTGCATTAAGCCTTAAGAACAAGGCTGGTGTTTGTTAAAAGGCAGTAAAACCCAGATACTGTCTTTGAAGAGCATCCTGCATAAAAATGTTTATGGGAAGCGCTCTTAGACGCGCGGGCAGCTGAAGGGGCAGCAGAAGACAAGGCAGCGCTGGCTCGCGGGCGCTGCGGTGGCTGCAGCTCTTGGCTTTGCGTTTCTGCAGCAGTTTCCAGCAGCCTCCTGGCAGCAGAAGTGTGTGGGGTAGTGGACAGCCCACTTAATCCCGCCTGTCTCCACTCGGTGACAGTTCAGTTTTTCTCACTCCGAGGAATGTCCGCGTTAGTTTGCGGAGAAGTAGCAGAGCCGCGTCTGGAAGGGACGAATGCAGAATATCCTCTGGCAGAATTTCAGCTGTAAGAGGAGCGTTTTAAGCAATGGCCTGTGTGTCGGATTCGCATTCTTCATCCTCAATTAAAGTGCTCAGGGTGAGGACCATTCCTGGTGGAAATCATCTGTGCCTCCTTTCTGGGACGATGATTGACTTTCGCTCCCTCCTGACTTGGACGGCTCTAAAGTTGCTTCTGAAGTGAGGCCAAGAGGTGGTGCAGATACTTGTGAGAGGGGCAGATTTTAGAGGGAGAGCTCAAATATTTTACTGTGAAGCAGAGATAGCACGGATAACCTCTCAAACCCAAACTTTCTGGAGGGTGTCGTGCAAAAGTGATGCACTTGAGCCCTCATGATACCTAGCAGCTCTTCACCTTTGACATATGGAGCTGGATTGATGCCAGGATTGGGTAGGGATGTATCGGTGGTGCTGATACAATGCCAGAATGTGTTTCTGAATAGCATGAAGCAGGTGGCAACGAGGCAGAGTGTGGTGAAGTAAAAGCACAACTGGCACTGAGAAGATGGCCAGGAAACGGTTTCTGTCTCTCACAATAAAAGAATGAGGGGTCTGAGCAAAAGGCAAATTTAAAAACTAGCAAAAGGAGCTTATTTGCCACCCAATGTGCGATTAAACCATGGGCTTCCTTGCTGCACGAGCCTTGGAATGATAAATCAATTGCTTTCTTATCCCAAAATCCTCCCGCGGATTTCGCTTGACCCCAAAAAGCTGCTTTTGCTTCCACCTCTGCTAGTGTTGACTTCTTGTGCCTGGAGAGATGTGATCTGTCCTTTTAAGTCTGGATTTCACTGCAGGTGAAAGGCCCTTTTCTTGCAAGGCATGGAACTTTTTTTTGCCTCTTTTGCTGCAGATTGTGTGACCTCCATTTTTATCTGTGTTAACCAAACAAAGATGGGGAAGGCTGATTTTAAGGATTTGCCCCGAAGAGAGAAATAAAAGAAACGGCAAAGTGTTTAACTGTTTTGGAATGAAAGAAACGTATCACGATAGCTCTTTGCTCTGGCAGACAACGTGCAGAAGTAGCGCTCGGGGATGCTCTTGGAAGGTCTGCCCCTGTTTCGGGAGGATGTGGAGCAGAACTATGAGGATAAATGCTTGGTTGCATCTGAAAATAGGCTTTCTCCCTATTTTCTATTTAGTTCTCTGTTAGGGGTAAGAGTATCAGATTTAAACTGTGCTTCAGGCAATCACAGTGGAACTTTCGTCTTATTTCTTCTTTGCCATGCTGCTAAGAAGGTTCATCCGTTGGGGTGAAAATCCATGGGTCACTCTCTCCTAGGCTCCAGCTCTGTGTTTGCTGCAGGTATTTCCATGAGTGGTTGTGGCAACTGGAAACTTTTGAAGCAAACCTCCAAAAAGGCACCCCTGGCCTTGGTCCCTGCAGTCCTGAAGCAGAAGATGTTTTCTGTGTCCCTAGAGCTGCTTTAGCTGGTGCATATATATATATATATTTTTTTTTTGTGTGTGTGTGTGTGTGTGTATATGTATATATATATTTAATGTCTCCTCATTTTACACAAGTGCCCTTCTATATGTGACAGTCGTCGTATTTCAGAAAGTGCCTTTAATTGCGATAACATGGCATAGAGCGCTTCTTTGTGAAATTCGAGGCTTTTTAACAGCACCACCTTCAAAGACAATAAAAATTCCAGACCGCATTTATCTATTCCCATGCGAGGAGTTACTGCAGTGTATATTGTATCATTCCATGTGAAATTCTTCTGCTTAATAGTCTCATTTATACACAGTTGTTGGAGGTCAGTTTTCCATTTTGCAGTTGTCAAACAGCTGTCAAATTAAGAGACCAGATCCCCAAGTTCATTTACATTTTGTGCCATTCTTTGGGTGCCTGTTTCATATCTTAATATAACTAATGATTTATCTGTGTATCTTAGTCTTCTTTCTGCACTTGTTTTTTCACAGACGTTCACATCCTCTTACTCTTCAAGAGCAGTCATTAAAATAAAACTTCTATAACTTGTGCCTTTTTTTTTTTTTTTTTTTTCCTCTGAGACTTTCGTTATACAGCAGAAGGAAGACAGTGCCGTATCAGCCGTACAGGAAGCGTGCATGAAACTGATTTAAAATCTGCCTTGTGTTACAGTGCAATTCAAATTCTGAACTGCAAACCAAAATAGAGAAGAATGTGGGGAAATGTGCTGCTAGAAATTACAAAAGAGCATCTCAATTTCATTCATTTATCATTGAGTTTGTTTAATAATTGGCCTCACTATTGGCTTCTCCCTTTAATGTTTCATCTTTTTCGTTGTTGTTCTTCAGTGGAAAACCAAAATTAAAAAAAGGGCTTTGTTCACCAAACATCTTTGTAGTAAAAATGTATTCATTTTTCATCCTCTGGAATATCAAAGGGTATCATATTAGCAAGAACACAGGGAATAAATTGAATGCTATTTGTGGTTTTGTAGTATGATGATTCTTGCGTAGTTGAGTTCCAAGTGTAAATTTATATGGTGAAGATTTAGGGTGTATTTTTTTTCTTCTTCTTTTTTTTTTTTTTCCCCCCTCCAATGGTGTAATGATCAAAGGAATATCTCTATACATGCCATTGATGTCTTACTACAAAGTACTTAAATAGCCCGAGGTAACTGTCTACTTTATAAAAATTCCTTAAAGACAGGTAGGACCCTTGGGTGTTAAATGTATACTTTTGAGTTGGGTATATTTTCAGGGGAGGAAGGCAGGGGAGATACGGTTACAGCCTCTGCAGTTCCCTGTAACGCTGAGCTTGAAAAGGCTCTTTAAAAAGTAGCCTTAAATTATGGTCACTGGGGGAAGTTTGTCTAGGGTACACTAGGCCAGAAAATGTTTCTGTGCCATTTCAATGTCATTCACTAACCAGTTCAAGAAGTGTAATTTAATTAACCCTTTCCAGGGTTTGGAGAGAAATCCTGGTTAATACCTACATATTTGGAGCCTCTTTTACATTCTGGAAAGAGGACGTTTATTGATGTTGCCTTTTGCGAGTCACTTGAACACTCTTACGTTATTGCTAATTAAAGGGAAACAATATCCTTGCTATTTACGGCATTTCCTAGGCATTTCTTAGGCAATTATTAGTGTTTTCAGTTGATGGGATCTGCATTGGGATTGTAATAAAACACAAGTCAATGTGAAATTGGATGCAGACTAGGAGAGCAGATAAAACCAAGTGAAAATTAATGACAGATGTAAAAGTTATTGGTAATAGCGTAGTCATCTTTTTATAGTCTTTTTCTAAACTGTATTTTTATTTCAGCAGATGTCATTTGGAATCCTCAGAGTAAATCATCTGTTTGATTTTGATTATGATCTTCAATACTGAAAGTAGCTTAATTGTGATGGGTTCTGACTTATTTATGAACGCACCGTGCTAGTCGAGGGCATGCAGTTTTAGGCAGTGTATATAGATTCCAGACTGCTGAATTGTTCCAAATGGCTTGTGATAGCAGGGTGCAGAGAGCTCGGATATATGTCCCTAAGTCTATTTTTATGGCTTGAGATGTCACTAGCATTAACTCAAGGGCCCACAGAGCATCCCTGCAGCCGAGGATAAATCCTCTCCCCGGGTGGGAAATGGGATGCGGCGAGACTGACCCACTAAACCTCCCGAGGAAACACGTGGGAAACTCAGGGCAACTTCTGAGTTCTTGTTTAAAATTGTAAACAAAATGTCATTTTTACAAGGAACTGAAAACATCCTTCTCCACTGGCTTAGAATTATGGCAAGCTTGATTTTCTTAGGCTCCTGACATAAAGAAATGGTCCACCTGGGTCAGGCCCAAGGGCTTTCTACCAGGGTTCCTCCGCAGCAGCCGTCGCTGATGCCGCTCTCCGGGGTCACGGGGCCTCCTCGGTCATGTTCCCGTGGCCCGTCCGCAGGGTGAGGAAGGGGATGCCTCGCGTGGGAGGTCCCGCTAGCCAAGGCCGTATTTTTCTTCGCTGGGCAGGCCCCGGGAGCTCCGTGGCTGCCCTCGCTCATGGAGAAGGCCGTGGTCAGGGCCACCCCCCAAGTCTTCCCCATTTGCTTGTTCTGATTTTGCCTTCTCCATTCCGTTGTCCCGTTGAGCATTCCCTGGTCCTGTCTCTCCTCACCACCACTTTTTGCTGTGCAGGAGGAAAAAGGTATTTTGCTTTGGTTGGTGAAAATCAATAGCAAAAACTAACTAGGGTTAGCACAGGCGTGAAGGGCTAAGGCCCCGGAATACTCTTTCAGCCTCCAGCAAGTTTTGTTTCTGGGACTCCTTGAGTCAGACACAATGTTTTTATATTTATCAAATGTTTCCTCTGTGAATTTGTCCTCCGATAGCTGTTGAAACCATGAACCCCTCTGAAAGCTACAGAGTTCTGTGGCAAGGGCCTTTATTTAAGCGTTGTAAGAGCAGCTCTTCCTTTTATCTGTTTTGAACCCGATCTTTTCATAAAAACTTCCAGTTCCTGTTTCTTTGCAATGTTTACTGTCCCCTCTTTGAGAGGAAGAGACCCCAACTGTGTTCTGTGTTGAGGTATGGCCACATCAGGGATTTGTTTATATGGTGACATGGGATGTATAGGTCCCTCCCTCAACACCCATGTGTCCGTACGCAGAAAGGGAGCAGCACTGAGAACAGCAAATTTGATTAATCAAGGCCTTAATGTAATTCAAATCAGACAGGAGCTCTGGGGACAATAATCATTCACAGCAATCCCTATCTCTGGTACGGTGCCTTGAGCTTTTGGGGATTTTCCCCCAAATAATTCCTGAATGCAAGCTGACTTGTTCCAGTACCTGCCACTGCCCTGTGGTAGCATCTCAGAGGGAAATAACCCGCGGAGCTCATGGGTTTCTTTTCCAAGGGTAAGGCTTAACACTTGCATTTACCCCTACACGTTGACTTTCCCCTGCCGTGTGATATGTACTCACATGCTTTTTTAAGGTACTTCTGCAAATCTTCAGTCTTCTTCCACTCTGAATACTTGAACAGCTTGAGGTGGAAGGCAATGGAACCTCCCCAACTGACCGTGTCCTCTTCTTGGGTGAAAACGCTCATTCCTCTTGCATAAAGTGAGACATGTTGAGAGAAGTGGGGCCAGGGGGGAGGACAGGTTGGGGACCTGCCTGTGAGGGGACATTATTTATTCTGAAGCACCTCAATCATCTTGTAACCACTGAGACCCTTCAGACCCTGTGAGGAAAATGATCTCAGAAAGACCCTCATTTCAGCCTTTCCTATTAAGTGGTCCCAGCTCGACAGGTCCCTTCCTTTCCCATCTATAGCAAAGAAATTGAGGAAGATTATGCATGTTTGCAGTAGAAAGAGGTATTTTAAAGATAAAACAGCTTTAGTAGAAGTCACACTTGCATGTTGTGCGTGTAGAAACATCTGCAAAATCTCTGATTTACGGCAAAGAAGCGTGTGCGGTTTGTGCCGAGCTCAGGCGTGAGCGCAGGTCTGCTGCAGGAGATGCAGAGAACCCAGTGCAGCCAGAGCCTGGGAAGAGAGAGGCTGCCAAAATCAGACGTCGTCCTGAGCCAGTCACTCTTTGTCATCGGTGCCCATTCACAGATTTTATTTATTTATTTATTTTGGTGGAAAAATGGATATAAATGCATTTTTGCTTTTAGCAGGGCTTCCTTTTGGCATCCCTTACATTTCTCATTAGGCGCAAAAGAGAAAGTGGCTCCTCCCCTGCCCCAGCGCAGCTCAACGGTGGCATCTGTTTCAGATCTGGAGGATCTCTGGTGTGCACAAAAGCTGGTATTTTTTGTCTTTTTTTTTCCCTCCAAACTGTATGATTTGCTTCAATAAAATGTGCTTTGCCTCCCACCAGATCTTGTCTGCTCTTCTGCAGTGGCCTGGAGGCAAAGCAAACTTGAGGAACAGGAATGTAACTACCCAGCTCCTGTACTTAGGTGTCCCCCATGCGTCTTTAAACACGTTTATGTTCACAACACTCCTTTATTTCCCTGTTCTACAGAGGTAGAGCTGTCGTGGGCTGAGATTAAATTCTAGCGACGAGTTTTTTTGATAGGGACCCAAGCTGGAGCTGAATCTCTCAGGTTTCAGGCAGGGCCCTGAACCAAAGGAGCAGCCCTTTTCTCGGGAGAAACACATACACATACACGGAGGAGAGCAGCTGAGGTCTGTCAAAGCAAAAATAATTAATGCATCAAAAAGTTTAGACATGCTAGATATACTGGCTTTGGCTGTTATGGTTAATTACTGAAATTACGGTGATTAACAGGGCACCAAGGTTTTCTCTCATGGCTTGTACCATCTGGCCCTGTGAAAGAGAGCACAAAATACATGAGACAAATTGGAGACCCGTAAGTTATTTTTACACAGATCATAAAATAAATTGTATAGTTTATATTTTAAAAAGGTATAAATTAGAGTATTTAGTTGTTATTTAAGTTGTTATGTTAGGTGGGGTTATTTTAATGCAAATGGTTTATTTCAAGGAAACTGTGAAATCGGTAAATAAATGGACTCTGTTCCAGCACTAAGCGTTTGAAATACAATATTCTTGACTCCCCCGTCCCCGGGCAGGCGTCCTTGGCTTTCCCAAACGCTGTAGGTGCTACTAATACGTGTGC
>JAYECN010116110.1:0-27438 GCA_035222435.1 Microcambeva ribeirae
GGGGGCGGCCCGGGGGCTGCCCGTGTGCCCGGCAGCGGGGCAGGGAGGTGCGGAGGGCGGGGGCCGTCCCTCGCGGAGATGGGGCGCGCCGCGCGCCAGCGGCGCCGGGCTGCAGTCGCGTGTTCCTTTAGTTCGCTCCCGCGTCCCTTCGCAGAGTCACAGAACGGCTGAGGCTGGAAGGGACCTCCAGGGACCATCTAGGCCAACGCCCCCGCTCAAGCAGGGACACCTAGAGCCGCCCCCTTCAGCAGCAGATGTCCCCTGTGGCCCGTTCTCGCCCGAAATGTCTTTGCTTATGCTGTATTTTCATCAGTGCTGGACAGTGATTATCCACGCTCTTCAGCATTACTAAGATCTGTGCTCTGAAAACTCGCGAACAGCAGGAGCATTTCCTGCATGCGCAAGGCATTTCATTACAGTGTATCACTATTTGTGCTTTCGTGTCCGCTTTCTTTTCAAGCCACGAGGATTATATAATGTAAACAGAAATTTTGACACAATCCAGTTGGACTAGTATAGTATCATTACTGAGCCCAGCAAAACACACAAGCTGAAATCTACAAAGTCAAATATAAACAAACTGGGATCTAGAGATTGTGGCTCTTTCAAGTTGGAAGTGTTTATGTGATCCCAAGCACACGCTTTCTCCTCACAGCCGGTTGCTTCACCCTGCCCGGGAATGCAACACTCTTCCCACAGCCCATCGGTGATTTTTCTAGCACAAGTCAAAATCAGATGGAGATGGTAAAAAGTCCAAGTCAGCTGGGGAGCATCTATTAGGTGAACTGTTTGTCGCTGCTATGACAAGTAGCGGTCAATGATCCTGCAATCCATTCTGCAAGAGCCTGGCTCTCTCTTCAGCTTTGTTACTATTTATGTATCAGAGCTCAGAGGTTCACACAGATGCAGACAGACAAAGGCCGTGACAAAAAGTTTACGAGCATGAACGCAGAGAACAGAAGAAACGTCCTGTGAGAAGGAAAGCGCATCAGGCCGAGTCCTGTGTGCACATATTACAATGCCTCTCTTTGACTTCCTTTGGCTCCAGGAAGACCTGTATTTTTGTTTTGTTGTGTTTTTTGTTTTGTTTTTCCAGGAGGAGTGGGCCGAAGGCCTGACATGTTCAGGGGTGGAGCTGAGACCTGAGCCAGGGGGGCTGTGGGAAAAGGGGGAGAAGGGCTTCGCATCAGTGAGTCATTGCACTGTTGTCTCTCAGGGGCCACCTTATATAATATAGAAGGCACGGTTTTCCATAAATTGGGAACAACCCGCCACCTTCTGCAGCGCAAGGTGCGCGCTGGGGTGAAGCGGCGGGAGTGAAGGTCGGAGGTGGTGACACAGTAACCAGCAGCCGCCAGCCGTGCCTGGGACGCTGCGGCTCCGCTTCGCTGCCTCTGCCCGTGCGTCCCGGCGCTGCTCTGTGTTGTATGCCGTGTGTTGCTGCCTCTGGCGTGCCCTCTGCCCGTTGTCTGGATGGCTGGGGGTATTCCCTGGGCATCCAGCGTTCCTAGGACGGGCAGATATTCAGACCTGAATTCGGTCTGGGGGTCAGGCTGGGTTTCAGGCGCTGCAGATGATGAACAGTCTGGGCACATGGGTATTAAAACTCCCATTTGGGAGGAGGAGAAAGGGGATTAACCCATTCTACGTAGGAAAACATCTGCTGTCTGCATCCTCCGGCTGCGGGGGAGCGCAGGCCGGCGGGGCGGCGCCGTGCGGAGCAGGCGCTGCGCTCCTCGCTCTTCCCACGTCCCGCGGCCCGGCCTGCCTTCCCAGCGCTGAGGAGCCTGGGAGGACCTGCTATAGCCAGAACCAAGTGCTCCGTACTGAAAGGCCAGGACTCTATGAGGACATTAAAAATAATGGTGATACAAAAAGGGGGGCCTTGGTAAGCATTCTTCTTCAAGCCTCTGTTTCCTTCCCTGCAAATATGTATTCTATGAATTAGCACTAGGAGAAAGTATGAACAGTGAGATCCTCACATAAAGCCAGCACTCCAAACATTATGTTACTTGTCATAAAATCTGTAAATGCATGTGGGAAATTGCCTGTGAAAATACTATATACCTACTAAGGAGCAGCTGATTATATACAGTGAGGAGTAAAGAACTTCTCTTAAACAGAAAGTGATTTAAGATTTTATTATTAAAGTTCACTTGCCTTTTGATGTTTAAGGACAATTCTGTAACTGAAAAAGCAGGTTGCATTTAATTAAGTCCCTTGGCTCAGACTTGTTACTCAGGGCAACACTGTAAACACTTGGCAAAGACTCTGAACTGCAATAACAGGTTTATTAAAAAAAGATTTTGGTCATATATGATAAGGCAGGGAGTCTAATAGAATGTTCATGGGGAACTTACCACTGCTCTGTATCACCTTTACCTTTTCTTCTTTTAGTGTAAAGCAGAATAAGGTTGGTTAAAAGCTTTTACTATACCACCTTTTTATGTTTTCTTTATATATTTTGCCTGTGAATGAGTTTAAAAGTTGAATTCTCAGTTTTAGAAGAAAATATATACTCAGTCTCATCCTAGTGTGTCCCTTGTACTTTTCCTGGCACTTTCATGAGCTGTGACTCCCTATCACAGTGGACTGTCCTTCCCATGGGTGCATCCACGTCCCTGAGATTGTGGCACCGCTCGGGTGAGCTCCTGAGACACCTCTTCCAAGGAGAACTGTGATCCCAAGAGGATGGAGGATGTCTGCCAGGTGCTACAGGGGCTATAGTGAATACAAGGATCTCAGTCAGTTTTTGGTATCTGTTTAGTCCTCTTGAGCAAAGCCTGAAAAACAGAGGATTTCTTACCCTCTAGCTCAGTGCGGAAAAGGGAGGAAATGTGAGGTCTCTACACGCAGAAAGCAATTCAAATTATTATTTAACTCATATTGCACAGATACAGTGCAACCTGACCTGACTGGTGACTCCATTTCAAGGCAATAAGCATGCCACCATAGGTCTCATCAGCACCTCATTTTCCCTGCTTAGCCCGTATCTGAACCAGCCAGGAGTGCCAGCCATGAGAAAAGACTCATTACTTGTGACAGATGTGTAAGTAAGTGAAGAGTTTGTTTCCATTACCCTGTCCTACAGCAACCGCCCCTTAGTCTGGCTCTTCTGCCCACACACATGTAAAGAATGGGAGGTGCGCCACGGAAAATTGACTTGCAAAGTAAAACTTGAGAAAAGTAGTTTGTCTCAAGAGGAAAATAGTCATGCACAAAAAATAAATAAGCTATAAAATATGTGTGCCTCATGACTCTTTTTTAGAGGCAGAGTGATTGAAATGGATGCTTTAGTTCTCCAGTGAAAGCCCAGTAAGAAACAATGAACTAACTGATAAAATTGGTATCAGTGAAATGAATGCCAGCTTTCAAAGAGGACTCATTAAACAGTCCTAATCTGTGTGCCTTGTAGATGCCAGCAGAGCAGGGTGTGTGATGCCTGTTGGTCTGCCTCGCATGGAGGGAATAGGTACCAAAGCTACATGTTGGCAGGGCTCCCTTCTTCTCTGCTGTGCCTGCTCCTTCCTTGACTCCCAGAAATCCAAAATCCAGGCAGCACTGATGAGCCACACTGGTTCGTAACAAGTGCTGCAGTCTAAAGGCAGTAAGTAATCTTTGTGGGATTCACTAAAATGTTTTTATATGCTGCAAAAACTGTTTCTTCACAAGCTCCTGGAAAAGTGCTGGGAGTTACTGCTAGCTGGGATAGGTGTAGCTGAATTAGCTTTATTTGCTTGCCACAAAGGTGAAGGGTTTTTTGTGGCAACGTACTTGTAAAATGCATTTTCCAGTTGGCTGAGGTGTTTTTGGGACTCGTTGCCATGCAAGGGAGCTGCATCCATGAAGTCCCTGTGCTTCTGCATGAAGACACTTAGTGTGGTGGGCTCAGCCCTGGTCCTCTGCTGCTGTCACTGTTGTGCTTGTTTTGGTGAGTGCAGTTTATTTTAAGGTGTGATTATCTGAAAACATCTCTGCGTTATTTTGTGGAGGCAATGGGAAAAGTCCTTCCCTGGCCTAGAGGCTGGTTTTCTTACAGTCAGCTCGGGTATTGCCATTTTTTCAGGCAGTCTGGAGGTTGGAAGGAAAGCAGGGGAGTTATGTAAAACTCATTTGAATATTACATACTTTTGGAGCTGGTTTAGTACTGTTGCCATGGGCCTTTCTTTCAAAATCTCCCCATTTAGTAGGGAAAAACCCTCCACTGATTCAGAGAGGACTTGACACAGTAAAAACTCCGTGTAGTCTGGGGGAATTTGTTCATTATTTTTCCCTTTTGTGTGTCCGTTACTGATGGATGAAGGATGCAGTGGGCCTCCTCACTGCGAAGTACTGTGTAATTCTTTCCATTTGAGCCTGACTTGTCCTCAGTTGTGTGTGACCAAATGATTTCGTGACCTTCAGACTACGTTTCTGCATGTTAAGTATGTTAAGTAAGTATCTGCTGCTCCAGCAGATGCTAAGCAAAGATTGTGCTGCTTAGAAGTCAGGGGAGCATTTTTGCAGATATATGTGTTGCATACTATCCCTAAGCGCCAGAAGAAAGCCTGTGAAGTCAGGCTCTCACCCTGAGAGGATCTGAGCATCTCCTAGGAGTCTTCAACTCTTCCACAACCTGCTCACATAAATAAGTTTCATTGTCTTCATCGCATTTGAATCGGTGGGGCCTGTATTTGGTAGATGGTAACCGCTGACTCCGAGATCCTAGGGATCCGTAAGCTGGTGAAGTGGTGTGGGAAGAGACGATCCAGCCACTGCAGTGAGGAGCTCCACACGGACCAAGTCCCTCTACCGCACAATCCCAGCTCCCCTCGCTGGATTTTTCCTTCGGCCTGCAATATCCTGGTTGGAGCAATTTGGGGTATTTCCCCAGCATACACAATAACTGCAAGTCAAGGGCTCTGGAATACCTTTCACTGGCAAATACCAGTTTCTGGACATACCTGCAAATATTTAACACTTGTCAATTATAAAACCAGACTAGTGGCACTGCGCAGAGGAATCAGCTGTCTCCAGCACCGATTAAAAGTTAATGCTTCCAGTTGAAAATGGAGGATGTACGGTCTATTTTTTACCTCATGAATACTTGAATGTGAAGCACAGCAGCAGTGTTTAAGCACTGTAGTTGCAGATGCTATAAAAATAATAATATTGCTGGCTTTTATATAGAGATTTCCATCTGCAGATCTCAAATCTTTTGTATATTGCAGTTTCGTGTAATTTCCTGATTTAATCAGTCTGAAACAAAATCTACAAGCCCTGAAACAATATTTTATATTATAGAAGACAACCTGCATATTTTTGCAATGAAATATTTGTGGGGGACTGAATTATGTGTGATCTATTCTGGGTAATTCATCATAATAACAAAGTGAAGTAGTTTCTCATAAGCAAGCAAACGAGAAGACTCCTTTTAAACTACCTGACCTCTTTCACAACACTGCAGATGTCGAATATTTTCCAAATGCAACATTCAGCTAAACTGTTTGCCGATGCAGCTCCCTTCAGAAGAAATTGAACCTTTCTTTTATTTGTTTGGTTCTATTTTTTTATTTCCATTTATTTCGATTTTACATGCAAGGTCAAGTCAGCTTGTCTCTGAAAGGGAGGTGAGAAGCGATTCTTTCACTGGTCTTAACAAACAACATTAGCTTTGCAAGTAACAGGAAAATGCAGATACTTTGAATTGAGGAGCGATCCCTAAACCTGATGCATTAGACAGCTTGGGCTAAAAATATTTTTGAGGTAAGAAGTGAGAGACTCTGATACCTAACCCATCAGGCAGAGAATTTGGTGAATTGGATGCACTAATGGCTCCAAGCACTTTAGGAGCAGGCATTTGCAAATCTTACTTGCATTTCACTGAATATTTAATGTAACAGTTCTGCCAGAAGCTTGCCTCTGAAAATGGGGAGAATTAAAATCCAGCAGTCATTCCTTGGCTGAAGGAGGTTAATAGTTTCAAAAGTTTTCCTTTACCACATTTCAAAGCATGACACTGAGGAGCGTTACCACCTGGCACAATATGAGGCATGTCCTGTGGTTGCTGTAAGTGGCAGGTAAAAGTTGTGGCTGGTGACACTTCACCTGACCCTAGTTAACTTGAAGTGTCTATTGGGGTTTGCCAACCTGTAGTCAATATTACATTAAAAGCTAATCACTGTAAAGATGATGTTAGAGAACACACAGTCGAGACCTACTTGAGCTAATTTTGGCACCCTTGCTTTGCTGAGGTCAGGAGGACCTTCGCTCCTGAGCTGGACAGAGGCATCGCTGGAAGGAGGTGCTTCTGATGAGAGGTCACTGCCTGCTTTGTATCGCTGCCCATTCAGTAAAGGGGGATAACAGTAGATAAGAAAAGGCGTTAGAGAAAACAAACAGTGTTATTTTTAATTGTTGGGCACCAAAAAGAACCTTTCATGCTCTGTTTGAAGGTTTTTATGTTGCCAATGTTTCATCATGGAGATTTCATTAAAGTTCTCTCTCCCCATTCCTGACCTTCCTCTGTATCACCCAGTGCCCGGGCTGCAGAGATGAGAGCTGAAGAGGCTGAGGAATTTGTTGATATTTAAGCACTTATGCATTGTTTTTCCTGGTTTAATAATTTCTTTACAAAAAAAAAAAAGCAATTAAGGAAAAAGATAACAGTATGCGGCTTTACTACTTGGCAAATATTTCTAAGTTGCCTCAGGTGGAAATGTTGGTACTTTGCTCCCAAGAAAGGCTCAGGAATGAATCCATTTATGTTATAACTTCATTGACTTCAACTGGCAGATGATATCACGCCACAAAATTCAACCGCTGTAAATGAGGATGAGGGGATGGAAGATATCCTAAAACTTTCCCCTTGGAAGAACTGGTGGGAAAAACAGGTATTTCACGCAAACTTGTAGCTGCCAAAACCAACACAGTAACGATGGATTGAAATGGAAATAACTCTCTAGGAAATAACTCTTTCCAGGACTATAGTATTGTCAATGTAAAGATCTGCCAAGAAAAACTCCTAGATTTGATAAGATCTGGAAGGCTTCCCGACTGTCCAAAACTTGAAGATTCACAGATTTTTTTCATTATACCTCACGTGTTCATACAAGGCTGCAACTTACCATGTTTAATTCAAACAAACTTTTTACAGGCGTTTGTAGTGATTCCAGGATGAAGTAAAAGCGTGACCACATGCCACACACTAGAGACTTTTACCTCTTGCCTTCAGTACTTTCTACCTGCTTTTACGCATCCTGATGCGTTTTTTTTCACAGGTGATTACAAATATGTTTAGATGTTCAGGAGATTTTACTTATAATGATTGCTGAAATACCACTGAGCTATTTAATAAAGAACCAAAAATGTCCAAGTTCCTTCATGATTACAGTTCATTTTCCTTCTGAGATGAAAGTAAGAAGTATCAAAGAGTTTTTAAAGAAAGACAAAAAACAATGACCAGAAGCTGAAGCCAGACGAATCCAAATTAGTGGAGTTTAATAATGAGGCAGTCATCCAGAGAAGTGATGATTTGCCAGCTCTTAAGAGTCTTCAGAGAGACAGTCTTTCCAGAAGACAGGCCATAGCCAAGCACAGCACAGCTTATTCAGAAGTGGATTAATTGTGGGAAGCGTAATGGTCTGTAATATAAAAGCCAGATCACAGGATCTTTATAATGGTCTTTTGCCTTTAGTTCTGTGAGGCTGATCTTAAAACGTATTGTTTTTCTTTCCATTTTTTAGCTCTTACCAAGACAAGGGCAGAGTTTTAATTTTATTCCCTCAAGATTTCTACCTCGGAAAATCAAGTCACTGCGAAAAGCAGAAGTAGTAACAGCAATTGCTACGTGATCACGCAGTTTGCAGTTACTGCCCCGCCACTAGGAACTAGTTAACTCATTCACAAAGGTCCGAAGCCGCCGCAGACGGCAGCGCGTTCCCTCCAGAAGGCAAACGCGAGAACAAGTCCACGTTCGTTCAGTGCCACCTCTACAAGCCTGACGTATTCGTGCACAAGGAGCCACTGACTCACGCTCCTCTCTCAAGCACCTTCCCGAATATTCATAACATTTACGGAGAGCGTCTCAGCAGTGCAGAGAGCGAGCGGGTGCCATGCTACTGTGAGACACTTTTAGAAAGCTCCTTTCCTCCATTTATTCTGAGAGAAAACAAAAACAAAAACAAAACTCACACAATTAGTTATGCACTGATAGGAGGTCGTCGTCATTTATTCAGAGCACTGGAATTCAGAAGATCTGGACCCTAGTTCAGCTTTAGCTCTGTATTCAGGCATATACAATCATAGGCAACTCACTTCTTTAAACTTGGGTTTTCTCATTTGTGAGACTGGATGCTGTTGCTTGCACTGTCCTGCGTCTCCCAGCTCTTGTGAGGTGACAGGCTCACATGCCTTCACATGGAGGATGTTCAGAGAGCGATGTGTTTTTATCATTCCTTGTATAAACAGAAAGTAACAGCTGTATTTCAACTAATAAAAGTGGAGAGACATTGATCAAGGTGACTTTTCATGCAATATTTAAACAGGATATCAGATATGTCTTTGTGCAGCTTTTTTATATACTCTGGAGAAACACAGCTGGTACAGCATGTGCTTAACCCCTCTGCTCTCATTGGAAATGTTCACAAGGGCCAACAATGCAGGAAGATCCTGTAGACTCTCTGGATTATTGAAGGGAGTCGCAAACCCAGTGTTAGAAATTCTGAGTATTTTCTTCTCACTGTAGTTGAAATGATTTTCTTTTAAAAGTCCAATTTCTGAAGGGAAGGGAATTCCAAATATACTCAAAGTCTGGGTATTTTAAGTAGGTTTTTGGCTTCAGCAGTAGTGGAGAAAACCTAAGAAAACATGCTTCAGCCTAAAGGTGATAAGGTCAGAAAGCAAAGATTTGATTGTTTGTATCAAAATCTCATGATTTCTGAGCCGATTTCAACGATTTTGAGCAGGGACAAGTGCTTTGCCTTTCTTGCACGGCTGAGCAGCTCTTAGCTGAAAGGAAAATCTAGATGTCCTGTTTAATGGTGACTTTGACTTTGCAGACAAGTAGATGTCAGTTCTGACGGAAATTTGTGGGGCAGATGATGACCGAATTCCTGAGGGGAGAGAAGGCACGGCTGGCCTGCAACCAGCAGTTACCCGAGGGAGCGTGATGCTGTGTGCAAGGGTTATCCCCCGTGCAGTGACCTGCCACGTGTACCCACAGCCAGCATCAAGTCTGTCGCACAGGGCGTTTAGGCACTGTGAAAGCCCCAGCTTTATCCAGGCCCTGATCCGCAACCTCTGACATTTCAGTCCCGTTCAAAGAGCCGGGGTAGCAGCTAACAATGCACAATATAACATGTCTCACGCTGTTTTTCTTTCCACAAAACAGCCATTGAGCACTGGTCAGGAGCCATTAGTAGCCAGTTCAAATGCAATGTAAATTATATGAGAACTCATTGTTTTTATAAAGACCACATTCAATTTGTTGCCAAGCAGCCTACGCAAATATTTGAAGCCTGCCTCTTTCTTGACACAATTAAAAGTAAATAAAAAAATAAATAAAAATAACAGGAGCTTTTATTTTATGCCATAGCAGATGGAATAAAATTAACCTCTTCCCATGCAGGTCGCAGATACAAGGGTGATGGTGTTGCAGGGACACGCACGCGCTGCCTGGGGTGCTGCTGAAGAGGACCTGGCGTGGAGGCTGTGGCTGTTCCTCCACGCCTCGCTTTGACGTGGTCACACATTTTCTCGATGGCACGGGGCCTTGCCAATTACCTCCTGAGAACAACCTTGTGAGGCAGGCAGACCCTGAAGTAACCACCTCTGCCCCTCGTCCCCAGACCCTTCCAAAGTCCTGGCCCACCTTGGAAGAACTACTACTACTACTACTACTGCTTCTGGCCACGGTCTTCTCTCTCGCTCCATCTCTGCCTTTATTCAAATGTAAACATGTGCTGAGCTGTTGTGCTGAATCATCAGGCAAGAATAATGTCCAGTCTGTTAAAAAGGGGTCAGAGCGCCAACTTTAGATATTTGTGCTGCCACTTGGGAGCAGAGATGTTTAAAAAATACTTGCATTATTTTTACTCCTACCAGCCCTGCTTTCACCAGTAACAGTTACGGGCTAAGCTTTTCTGCCTGTGGCAGCGATCTCCAGGCCGAGCTGTCTAGTCACTAGAGCTACCATCTGAACTGGACAGGAGAGACCTCTTACGAAAAAGTGGACTAAGCAGAAAAATAAACAATGGCTGTAATCCCAGCTGCGTTTTTCCAATGGATCAGGGAGTCACTTGGCGCGTGTATGTGTGTGTGCAATGGCAATACTCCGAGCGCGGCAATTCCTAGCGCAGGGAGAGCTTGCTGCCCTGGAACAGGGAGCAGGCTCTGACACCACAGAGACATTTATGGTCTGCATGGGCTGATGATTACGGAGCCCACAAATACGGGAAGGGGCACAGGGCAACGTCTGCACGGCTGCTCTGCCCTGCTCTGCCGTGAGCTGTGTTGCGAGCGCCGTCACACTGCTCTGGTGCCGGCTCAGGCCGCAGCCCTCTCCCACTGCCTTCATCAGGCTCAGCCTTCGCTCTGCTGCCTGAAACCAGGGGATGCTCCAGTCAGAGTCCATACATGCAGCCTGAATCCCTGAGGCTGTACGATACACATCTCAAATCATTTTTAAACCAGCTCATCTGAATTGATTTAAAACTCTGTGTTATATACTGCAAGTGCTGTTTAAGGTTTCCTGAACTGAATTTTGCTAAACAAACTCGTTGGAGAATATCCCTGTTTTAGAAATTACCTCTTTATTCGTAATGGGCTTCTGATCTTATAATATCTATTTATGAAGATCATATATTCACAATGATGTAATTAGCTTGCCATTTTCATAACTGAGTTAAAACTGAATGATCTTATAGCCTCTGGTGCTATAAAAATGCAAATGCTTACAGCAAATATGCCATGATGGGATTCTCATGGTGGTAAAATTAATTACAGGCATAACTGTTTTCAGAATCAAGATATTAGTCTGCAAAAACATAACTTTAGAGATTTATCCTACTTTATACTTTTTGGCTTTGTTTTTGTGTATTTCCTTCACTGAGATCAGAAAGCACAGACTACTAGACAAATTCTTCTTTTGTTTCCAGTTTGTTTCACTTTGGTTGTCTCATGTATTGCCAACGGGATTTTGCAGTACATCCCAGTGAAAAAGATCCCTTAAACTCGTAAGAAGCAACTGAAAGTAACAAATCAAAAGCAACGTTACTGAAGGAAAATGTACATGACTAGCTCTTCTTTAGTCTGGCAAATGGAGTACAGGGTTTGCCAGCCCCGATGAGCCACGAGGGCCACCCAGGTCAGTAGTCTGTCTTGGAGGTGTGAGGTGACCCATGCTAGCGGCATCAAAGGAGGCAGTAGCCCTCCAGAGATGAAGTAATCCATCCCCTGCGTCGGTAGCTCTCCTATTTCCTTAAAGAGACTGGCACAAAACTTGGCACATTATGTTTAACACTGCTTCTGATTTTCTGGGCAATGTTAATGAATCCTGCTCTGGATATTATTGCCAGCTGGGCACAGATCTGATAACACATCTGATAACAAATTTGTCCATGGGAACTTCTGAATTTGTCCCAGGAGCAGCTTTGGTGCTAAGCCTAGCTGTGTGACTTTCAGCTGATCCCACTGCCTTTACCTTTCAGGCAAGGTCCTCTTTTCTTGGGTTACAAGCCGGGGAAGAGCATTGCTCCTGAGGTATTCCTACAGCAGTCAGGTTTTGTCGTGTGTGTCCCCTATCCCTCTGGCTCTCAGACTGGTATCTTTTCTGTGTGGGCAGTGTCAGCCTGGTTGGAAGCCGCTTTTTCTTCTCCTCTGGTGCTCCTTTCCTTACTCTATGTGTGCACATGCTACCCCAAGGTGGGAAGGGCCGGGCTAATCCAGTGGGAAAGCAGGGCAGCCCTTGTCAGCCCGATAAGGAACGGAGGAGAGGATGGGAGCAAGGAGATCCCTCTCTTTCCCACCACATATCTGCCTTCCTCCTCCGTTCCCAGTGACAAATACAAAGGGATGTCTACAGAAAAGCCTCTGTGCTGTGTCCAGCCCTGCAGGCAGGGATCAGGATGCAGACCCTTTTCAGCCAGGAGATTGGATTATAAAGGTCTTTTCTGGCCTTAAAATCTACATCTCGTGAAGAAATTACCTGTAGAATGGTAGGGTGATGGCAAGATGTTGTTCCACCTACCTGTTCAGTGGTTAATGCATCATCTAAACAAGGGAAACAGGGATGCTCCACCAACAAGCTGCTCAAGCAAACTTGTAGTCACTGTGGTTGATGCAGGAAAAAAAAAAAAAAAAGAAAAAAAGAAAGAAAGAAAGAAATCCTTAACGTACATGCATCTTTTCCATATGTTTTTAGGGCAGTGCTACTTTCACACGAGCCAGGGGCCGAGCTCGCCCAGCCGGCCGGTCCCAGCGCCCGGGCCAGGCCCCGGCAGGCGCTGCCTGAGCTTTGGGCACCACTGCCCTCTCCCGGCTGCTTCCTGCGTGTCGGCCCTGGCCCGGTCGCGCCAGGTGATCTTTGCAAACGGTTAAACGTAGCGCTGCTGAGCGCTGTTGCTCTTGATTATTAAAACAGCACCGCAGGGATACGATAGGCCCTTTACAGGGGAAAAAAAAAAAAAAAAGTGCTCTGGTTATAATCCATGCTACTCTTTCATAAATCACAAAAGGGAGGCTAGATGTAAAAAGAGAAAGACTAAGGCAGTTCTCGGAAAGAGGCTTTTCCTGTGTTCCCTACGTTAGGAAGCGGCCAGGTCGCTCCTGCTCGGCTCCCCGTGGCGCAGCCCTGCCGCACGCCGAGGGGCTGAGGACGTGTCGCAGCGACCGGAGCCCGCAGCCCGGCACGCAGGGACGCAGTCGGTGGAAGAGCGTCTTCATTAGTCACAACCCTGGATCTGAGGGCTGCGCAAAGCGTTTTCCCTTTCCTGTAGTTAACTGGAAACCCCCAGCACACGCACTGCCCATCCGCCCTCTGTGGAAAGCTAATGACACACTGAGAGCCGCGACGCTGCGCTGAGACCCTGCGGAGAGCTGGTCGGCCCAGGACCACCGGGATACCCGGGGCCTCTCACTTAGTTGTGCCTTGGGCAGTCATTTGTGGCAGTGCGGAGGGAGGGCAAAGCTCGGCCGCTCGCGTTTCACGGCTGCGTCGCGCTCGGCGTGTTTGACTGCCCAAGGGGCAGCGAACTAGGGAGCAGAGCCCTGCAGATCGATTCCCTCTGTCCCTCTCACCAAAGAGCAAGACTGGGATTTTAACCACATCTCTCCCTTTTCCCACCGGTCATGGTTTTCCAGGAGCTCCTGAGGGTGGGAGAAGGTGTCACGGCTGCAAAATGCCAGAGAACTTTCTCTCTTCAGCCAAGTCCTTCTTCAAGGCCCTTGCTCTGCCCACGGGCACCTTTCCCTTGCGATGTGCGGACTAAAGGAAGAGAGCGGGAAGTCCCTTAGCCCTGCCCTGGCTGGAGCCTACCAGGAGGAGCAGGACGGTATCACCAAACAGGAACGGCCAGTGCAGCCCGAGAGATCAGAGGAGAGTGGGAGGAAATTCCCGGAATGATACGTTGCTCTTTGAGGGCATCTCACAGCCCTAACCTACTGAGCAGTGAGAGAAAAGTTCACTGTTCCCTGTATTTTTATTTTCCTTCTCAAGCAACTTCACAGGGCTGGAGGATGAAAAGAAAAATAACCTTCTTAGATATTATTTCAGTACTTTATTTCAAAGAATCCAATTTATTAAGCAGCAATACCTGAGATTACACTCACCAAGCAAATTCTCAAAGGAAACCTCACCATCTAGGTGTATTTTTCATTATACAATAAACTCTGAACTCCACTAAAGGTGTTTTCTCGTAACGTTAAACTCAGTGCCTGACAATTATTATCCAGCTCCATTTGGTGCCAGAAGTGCATTCAGTGGAGAAGTAATAAATCCTTTCATGCTGTTTAATAAAACAAGAAAATGTGTTGCTCACACTTGGATGCTAGACTTTATTACACAAACACAGCTAAAAAAATAAATGGAGTATTTCCTGTTTAGAAGTGCCTACAAGTCACATGATGTTGATTTTCTCCAGGTGTTGCAATTCTAAATGAAATTTGCACTGAAGTTATTCCTAAAGAAGTGAGTGAGTTATTTTAAAACACAATAATCAACATGTTGTTAAAGGTGCAAAACCATTGTAAAAAAATAAAAAGCATTCAGCATACCGTAATGAAATTAAGTGTGGAACATGGTGGTTGCCAAATGATACAAGGTTTTTGTGAGACACTTTGCCATCCACTTGAGTACTTTTCTGAGTTGCCACCCAGGGAAAAAAAAAAAGGAAGAAAGAAAGAAAGAAAGGAAGAAAGGAAGAAAGAAAGAAAGGAAGGAAGAAAGAAAGGAAGAAAGGAAGGAAGAAAGGAAGGAAGAAAGGAAGAAAGGAAGAAAGAAAGAAAGAGAAAAAAAAAAAACTATGAGATCCAAGAACTCCTTTCAAATCATCAGTTGATTTCATCTCTTTGAAGAGAGGTGGGATTATTCTCTACTCTGGTGGCCGGGTCTTGGTTAGAAGTTTCACAGCTATTGTAAAATAAATGCCTGATAAAAACAGATGTCTTCAGTGAGGTGCTCAGTGCTAAGGGGAAATCGCTCTGTGAGCTGGGTTGTCTGTTCCTTCCTTTCTCCTAGTTTAGATGGAGTAAGAATTCAGAAGCTAAATCCTAAATATACTCTGTTCTGTACTGCCCACAGCCTCATGGCCCTTGTGAGCCTCACCTGGTGATGCCATGAAGGACATGAATAATTTCTGTCACATACTTTTCATTCACGTTCCACTGACAGATTTGTGTGGGCTGCCACCTCCCCTTTGGGCACTTGGTGGGAGACATTAAGAGGTGCTCAATACTTTGATTCTCTGTGGGAGACAAGAGGCTGAATGAAAGGTACCCGTTACGTTTGGGCAAGAAGTGCTGAGATTTAGGAAAGGCCCTACATCTTTCTGGGTCTCACAGCTCCTGAAGAGAACCAGAGTTCAGAACTTTCCACGTTGACAACAGTTGAGTGCATGCCCACCACTGGACTTAATGGCTTCCACTGAAATTTCCCCCAGATAAAAACTAGGATTTCCCTACCACTGCGTGGCTCACACCTTTTCTGCAGAGCCTGTGCGCTGTGCAGCCGTGGGAGGCACTGGTGGTGCACCGCTGTGAATCTCAAAGAAAGACCGTTATTTCTGTTGATGACCTCCTTGGAAAAACAACTTAAAGAGCCACTGATTTCACATGAAATACAACACATCAGAAATGACTATTGCGGGGAAAAGACTAACCAGACGACCTCAGCCTTGTGACAGGCTCTCAGAGCACATTAAAGTTCGTTAGCAGCCTGACTGATTGAGGACTGCACGGCTGCCAGCAGAGGCTGGGTCCCGCCGCCTCCTCACTCGTGCCGGTGAGCCTCTGCCTCCTGCGCCGTGGCTGTGCAGCCAGGAGAGCCGGAGAACACTCCCGTCTGAGAACGACTGCCCGCTTGCTAGGACTGTTGTTCAGCCAGATGAGTTTGCTGACTCAGCTGGTCAGACACCCGCATGATTGCGGAAATGGGAGAAATGGTTCTTTTAATAACAGCTCAATCATCAAAGGGTTAAAACTGATTGTGGCTAAAACTGATTTTGAGTCCATCTCAGATAGAGCAAGCGTAGCACTATGTGCATCTCCCGTCTTCCTTTTCTCCCAAAGCCTCCAGTTCAACACTGTATTTAAATGACTTAATTTTTGACTCATCAGTAATTACAAGGATAATTGATATTTAATTTCCATTTATTTACATTCTTAAGTTTAGTAATAAGCATGGCTTTACTTACGTATACAGTTAGGTACATGTTCACGTTCTTTGCTGAACTGAGAATCTTTCTCATGAGATATGTGAATATACACATTACATACATAGAGATCAATTAATATTTCCTAATGGATGAATTTGTAAAAATGCATCCTCCAGTTATGAGCTTGCCTTACTAGTCAAGAACTGTTTTATTCTTTTTTTTTTCTTTACTGACAATACCAGCTTTTCACCTGTGTGTAAATCTGAAATTCAGAATGTTCCAGTTAAATCCATCAGCAAAATTAGTGGAACTCTCTCTTAACGGAGCCAGTTTTACGAAAGAGTTATTGTTGCATAAAGTTTTCCAAACTCAGTGGCATTGAATTTAGCCTCTCAAATCTCTCTTTTTTTTTTTTTTTTTAACACCTCAAGACACTTTAAGATCCACAAGTCACATTTCTAATGACACAGAAGGAAGAAAAGCCTCAAGTACTCTGCAACTGCGAGGCCACGGGGCGCAGGGGTCCTTAGTCAGTGCCTGTTCCTCCCCATCGAACAACCAGTCTCAGCACGACGTAGAGACCGCGTCCCTGTCCTACCGAGGGACTTGATAATTGTAACTAAAGTAAGGAGTGGTGATAATAATAGAGAAAGAAAGGTGAAAATACTTGGGGTTTAAGAGGGATTTCAAAGACACTCCATGAATACCAAACATCGGGTACTGCATAATTAAGTGAAACCTTCTGCCGATATAAAATAGATTTTAAAGAATCAGTCTGTCTGAGCTGCAGTGTGATGCCATGCTGCTTCCATTATATATGAGTAGTAATTGGAAACAGGACATCTGCAGAAATTAACCATTAACTGTTGAGCACTAAAATCTTTAATTGAGTTTGTAAGCCCTTAATGGCACAGTTAACCTTAAACACAGCTCAGTGCACGTCCTACCTGGTTAACACTGGTTAATAACTCTAACAGCTGATAATATTTCACACCCATGAGAGCTCCAGATTAGCAAGAGGCTTGCTGGAATGAGCTCAGCTCTCCACTCTTTTGGACCACAGACAGAACTGCTGTACCTGGTCTTTGCAGGTTTTCCTGCCTCCAGGCTGGATGTGATGAGAGCCCCCCTGTACGTACAGCTCCGTGAACTGCAAACACCGCTGTGTCCTCTGGGCGCTTTACGGTATCACAGCAGATGGAAACCAGCTGGATTGCAACTGATAGATCCACATCAGGTAGCCTAATAAGTGGAAGAAACAGTTACAACTCACAGGCTCTTTGGCAGGGGGTGATACTGTGAATTACTCAAAAAGGGCAAAATCTCGCCCAAGGTGTTGGTGGCAGTTGGAGGGGTCTAGGCTATAAGGAACAGCCTATTACCTGCCAGGCAGGGGTCATTCAGCTATCCTAAAAACACCATGCTCTACCAAGTGCCACGCAAATCCTTGGGTTCTTACAGTCCAGGCATACTTCAGTGAGACAAGTTTTAGGAATGTAAGTAGTCTAGATGGATTGGTACAAGCAGTAGGGCTATCAAACGGGTGTAAGTGGAATTGTTGCAAAAGCACATCCTTATATGCCAACAGTGTAATGGAAAAAATGACAAGTGGATTATTCATGTGATCTAACTTTGCTCTGTCAGTGTTAAGTTTCTTAGTTCAGAGGCTTGTAAGCAAAAAACTGTGTTTTTATTCTGCCGACTTCTAACATATTTCTGAGCTAATTAAATCAGAAAAAAAAAAAAAAAGAGCAAAACTCTAAGCTCTGGACATAAATAGAAATACTTTTTTGAAGACAGTGAAAGACTTCTTTTTTTTTTTCAAAATCTAAATGTTTCCAGGAATAATTTTCATGCAATACTACATTTTCATCAAAGAAGCTCAAACATTGAAAAATCAAAATCATACTTTTTCTTTCCCTTCTGCACACTTTTTCGACCCATCCAAGGCACAAATACTAAACAACAAACTCTATTGCCAGGAGAGGATGACCCCCCTCGAACAGAAAGTGCTTATTAACTTGCCGGCTCCAGAGCTGTATGCTCCAACACCAGGAGTGCACGTCACAGCGCCTCCAACCTCATCCTTTCTGGAGGAAATCAGCTGGCAGCTGCATTTTTTGAGGGTATCCTTGCTGAAACACAGGCAGAACAAGCAGATGCTGCCCTTGACCGCTGAGCATAAAATCAGGAGCAGCAAAGGAAAAGCCTATGGCAGCTCTATGTATATGCAAACGTATTTGCAACAAGGAAGATTTTATCAGGCAGAAAGACAGACTTGCCGTCAGGAAGGTGGTTTTGAAGCACACAAGGATCGATGCCAAGAGACCTTTGTCCGACACGCTCCTATTTATGTATTTTATGATTTGTTTCTGTTAGCTCCTGGCAGCTAGTCTTAGTGTTGTTGTTATTTGCAGGGAGTTCCCGGAATTGCAGCCTGCGAGGGGGCAGGAGGACGGGCAGGTAAATGCCAGCCTGGACTCGTCCCGTCCTCGTGGGCTTTCTGCTCGTGTCCTCTCCCGCGCCCGGCCCGAAGCAAGGCCGGCACCAGGGCCGCTCAGCCTGCCCGGCCTCGGCCTTTGCATCTGATTTCCAGCAAGGGCAAGAGGTTCAGGGAGCAGCGGAGCCAAAAAATTTCTGATCTTTGCCTTGTGGCCGGGAACTGCTCTTTTACGGCCGTGACCTGGAGCGTGTGGCTGAAGCCAGGAAATGAAAATCACCTCCTTTCTTAACCTATTCATTTTCCGTTGTAACACACCAAAAAATCTCACTTATTGCTCATTCTCCTTTTTTGCCGTTTTTATTAACAGTATTTAGCATGACAATAACTTTAATGATAAATAATTGCCCATTTTTCTAGCTGCTTTTACAACATATGAAAACTCCCAGTATGCAAGCATGAATTCAATCCTTTGAGTCAACAGTCTGCCTCTGAAATCATTTTTTCCTCTGCATTTGTAATAGAAATTCTCTAATCTCTTTTTGTACCTATTAAAAAGTTTTGCTGACCAAGACAAATAAAACAAAACTCACAGCTCTGGGCAATGCGGGGTTTGTATTTAAAGCAAATCTCTCTCCAATGCGCATATTTAGTCCCTCAGAGGCCCCTGTTTTGTCACCTTTCACAGATTTGTCTCCTAGGTACCGTCAGAGTTTACTGCAGCTGCCATTGCTTCCTGTGGACTTTCGCCTACATGCCGTCTTTAGGTACCTGCAGGGGTTGATCACTTTGCAGCCGTTATTCTTTTCCTATTTTCCCATGTGTTTTTATGGCAACTTGCACTGCGTTTCTAGCCTAGCTGGGGTATCTGGGGCTTCTTTGTGCTTTTGTTAGATGTTTTGTTTTTCTTTCTTTTTCCCTAATGGCAGTTACTTTATTGCATTGCAGCCTGTGTCTCCAGGCCTCATGCTCTGGGATTCCTGTTTGGTTTTCTCATGGAGCAGCCCTTTTCCCTTACCATTTCCCTGATGCCTTGTATTGCTTTTTTTATTACAGCAGAGGCTGTGTCTACAGGTCCTTCAGGCTATTTGTTCTGAGACTTTTATTGGATTCTCAATAAATATGTTTGCCATTGGGGGTCCTTAGCTGGTTTCCTTACCTATTTTATTGAAGCTGTGCTTCCAGACAAAACGTTAACCAGCTATTTCAGCAGCAATCTGGTTTCTCTTCTGAGCCCTTGCACAGTTTCTTACATGTTTGCATTGGCTGAGTTACATCTCCTGGCTTTTTTGATGTTTTGCTCACGTGTAGGGCCTTTTGTTGAGGCAGTCTAGGTGCTCTTCTCCAGTCGTCTCCATTTTGCTCAGTAATACAAGTAAAACTTTGTGGCATGTGGCAGGTGGAATGGGAACTGTTCAGGGTCCTCTGTGAAACTGAAAAATTCTAGATCTGGGGTAGACAAATAAAAGCAGATAGTACACTTGCAAAAAGGCTCTCTTGGGTTAACTGATCAGATGGTTTTTGTTTGGATTATGCCATGCTCCACAGGGAGTATGTGTAGGAACAAAGACAGAAGAATTTGCTGTCTTACAGGCTGATGGATTTATTGTCTTACAGAGAAACAGTGAGCAGCCTAGCAGGCACTTCATCAGGACAGTGATGCTGGGCCTTCCTGCTGCCCCCGTGGCCCAACCATGAGGATTTTGTTCTGAATTTCAATATCCCAATCTGTTACATATTTTAAATCATAATTCCCATGTGTGTTTTGGGTTAATCCTATTTCCATCATTATTCCTGATATGAGAATACGTTAAACAGAGGATGGCGGCAAACTCATTCCCTGAACAGGTACATGCAGAAGAGGAAAGTTGGCAACATAACTAGGCAGGGTCAAACCAGAAGCTTTTCCTGGCGAAAGCCTAAGAATTACACCCACATACTGGTGCTGCAGGTGATAGATAAGGCAGAGGTGTCAGTCCAGACTCTGACAGTCAGGTGTTCACATCACTGAAATCACCATTGGCATCAGTATGTTACCTGGCACCCCATAGGCACTCTGAGCGCAGAAAGCAAAATACTGATGCGTAATACTGAAGATGAAAAAAATCCATCTCAGGCCTAGACATGATATTTTAAAGTTTTGTTGTTGTTTGTTTGTTTGTTTTAGTTTATTTTTTATTTAGCTGGGATAAAAACTCTTACACAATCACATTCTGTGATTGTATTTTGCCTCTCCATCTACCCTTCCTCCTTTTGTACTCAAGGACAAATTTCAACCAGATTGGACAGAGGAGTAGAGGTCACAAAGATATGAAACTCCTATAATGCCCATGTTATGTAAGCAGCCAGGCATAGGAGAATGACACAATTAACAACTCTGAAAAGGAGTATCGTATGTCATCAGCTTGTCTCTTTAAGATGCCAGAGAATCCACACAGTAAAGTGCCATTTTAAATATTTTATTGCAGGAGAAGTTCAGATCACAGTTTGTGATTTATTAGACACAAAAATCCACTCATCATCCCAGTTGTTTTTCCCAGATGAGATACCTATATTCTGCTTAATAAAGGGTAATCTGACTGAGCTTTTTCCGGTGCTAAGGGCATTCATAAAGTCCTCTCTCCTCTCAAAACCACATGCTGCAGCTTTAATGTAATTCTGTCTACAAGCATCAACCAGTTACAAGAGGCAAATTCATGTGAAAACAGGCTCTGTTTCTTCTGCTGCTGATAGACATGGGTCTATCTAACTAGCTTAGAGCTAGTTAACAGGTACTGTTTGGCATTTATTTCATTATTAGCCTCACAAATATTAATATTAATAGATATCTACATTTAGCATCCCTGATATGTTAATATCCTTATTTCTGAGAGGGAAAATTTATATTCTGGGACCATGATATTGGTGCAGGACCACACAAGAAACCAACAGCAGAGCATGAGAATAGTTGATATCAAACAGGTCTACTGCCTTACCCAGAAGAGCTCCTCTTCAGCATTAAGTTGCCTATGCAGGAAAGAGAAAGGTGAAACTATCTGATATTGTACTATAATCTACCTCAAGAAGAGGAAAAAAAAAAAATAGAAAAAGAAAACAGAGCCCAGTAAGCCCTTAATTTGCCTGGAGTCTACAGGTGATCTGACTGAAGCTCACATACATTGAAAACTAGGCTGAAGGGACTCACAGGAGTCACACAGATCCAGCTAAAATCATGGGGACACTACCATTAGGGACAAATTTAATTTCAAGAGCTTATTTGTCTATTTTGCCAACAATACTCAAATGGGACAAGACAAGAAGAGAAATTTGAACTGATCTACAGAAATAGAAATGAAGGCTGTAAATACTTAATTTTACGCACTCTATTCAGGTTAGCACATACAGCTTTGTAATTAGCACTTAGAGACAGCTTGGCCCAGTAAATCGGTGACAGTGCTTCTTAAACGTTTCACCACGAGCCCCATTGCTGTGGAAGGCATAGAGGCTGCCCCTCTCAAGCCATGAGACCCTCCCTTGTCCCTCTTTAGTGGGGATGCAAATCTTGACAGGGATCTTCTCAGGGGAAAGCAAACACTCATTGTAATTTCCACGAACATAACAAGCCAGCCATGGGTCACTTCAGATCCTGCAAGGCTTTTCTTCCCCCATCCACAATGAGAAGTTAAGAGCAGATGTAATCATGACAAAGCATTTGCTGAGGACCTGGGTTGTTGCACATCAAGCTTGCTTTGTGTAGCCTGCTAAACAGCTTGAACTTGTACTAGTGCAAGCTCAAGGCTTGTGCAGTTTACATGCGTAAAGAGGCCGGGTGGGAAGCAGGGCTGGAGATGAGAAGATTCATTAACCACTACCTCGATGATGACACTGAGCTTCCAGGCTGAGAAACCAGAAATACCTAACCTTAGTTACATGCTGTCCAGAGCAAGTTTATCTTTCTTTTGTGTAAGAATTCAAGGAAACCACAAAATCACAGAGATAACATGGTTTCCTCTAGGTTGCACAGGGCATGTGGGACAGCCTTTAATAATCTTGGTGTGACTGTGGGGCACTGAGCACTTCAGCGTTGTCAGGGAGGGAGGCTGTCATCACTGGCAGGTTCTAACAAGAAACAACGGCAGTGAAAAAAAGCAAAACCGCTTTCTGCTTTTCTGGAACTATGCTGTCTTTTGTTGCAGATCTCCATCAGCAAATGCAAACCATTACAGATGGACAGTTGGTGTTTCATCTCTCTGTGGGACTGAAATGCTTGAATGCTTTAAAATAACATTAAAAACATCAGTCTCATTACAGCCAACTAGAATGTGGGACACACAAACAATAGCAATGTTAACTTTTTTTAAATGAAAGAGTGTAGCCACATTCTTAAGTGCACAAGTCCCATTCATGAGTTATTTTGGGAAAACAAAAGGCTCACTTTCTAAGCCAGAAATAGTGGGTATTTTTCACTCTTAACATAACTACAATATTTTACTATTGTGCCACTTCATATAACATGAAGCAAAGCATTCAAATTCGGGCTTATGCACCAGAGGCCGATGTAAGTAGCTGAACTGGAGACTCTAAAGCTATGCCTGTTCTGCTGAATTTCGCAGTGACCGTTCACACTGAGTGGTCGTATGTGTAGTTAACCAGTCTGCATGTTCTTGCTGTCCCGCACCAACAAGGACAACCCTAAACCAGCACAAACCTAAACCAAATCCTAATCCAACCCAAACTGGGTGCAGCTCAGAAGCAGTAGCCGGGACTGACCTGTTCAAAATGCAGGCTGCTGCACGTCATTGACCGCAATGCCAGAGAGCTGGCTTGGCTGGAAACATCTAATTTACTGGTATAGCCATGCTCAAAATGCCTAGTGTGCTTATCTTTGAAACACAGGTATAAGTACTTTTGGGAAAGTCTGCTGCTAGTGTCTGCGGTCCTGCTTACCACAAATTATTGCCATCTTATTGTTCCCTACCCAAGATGTAGGTATGATATAGAAATCGTGTAGCTATACTATCGGACAGGATTTTTGAACTATATTTTATTCAAACACTCTGACAGTTGTTTCTTTTTTTGCTGCTAATTTCTTGCACAAAGACACTTCAGATGGTGTGAATTAGCATAGCTCTCAGAAGAGTTGGTCTTGAAAAGTATTGTTTTATGCCTTCATGGCCTCACTGAAATTAATAGCAAACCTCAAATGTATTTTAGTGAGAGAAGGAGCAAGCCTGACACCTCCCTCACTGTGGAACAGGAAAGCAATTCTGAAAGAACTTTAAGTTTTGCTAACTGAAGTAAATTTGACATGAACTACTGAATAAGCAGAGTCCCGTGACTAAAGGCATCCTGAAATGTGATAAGGGAGTCAAAAGAGAACTTACTGCTTTTCAAAAGAGCACACTGGAACTATACAAGCAGAAAATGTATTACTTGATAATGGATATGCTTTTTGGCAGGAATATCTAGTGAGTCTACAAGGTCATTTATGTTCTGCAATAGTTGCTTTATAATGAAGGGGGAAAACAGTAATTAGATCCCCATGCTTCAGAAGGCAACAGATCCCTCTTTGCTGGCAGATTTCAGATTCCTTTATCCTCTTGTGAGTCTCTAAAATCCTCACATTTCTTTTATATTAAGATTCTTCTCCTCATCCCTTCCTCCTTTTTTGTCTCAGGAAAACATACGCAGAACTTTTGTCTGCCTTTGTCTGAGTTGAGCAACTCGATTTCATTTATTGCAGTACCAGCAGCTGTGTGTGACACTCAGAGCTTTCAGAGTATACGGAAAATGAGGACTCCATCCTACAGATTATCTGTGACAGTCTTACAAATAAAAGTAAACATTGTCTTGTTTTGCTATTTCAAACAAAAGAAGAAATAGCAGTTGGTTTGGGCCAATAGAAACAGAATAGATTTGCACCATGTGACGGAATTTAAACACAAGTGTTACAGGCCTTGGGATAAAAGCAGCAAAGGAAGTGGTCTCTGCCCTATTCCCTTGAGTGGTCTTCCCCTATTCCTTGTGCATGTCCTCACATGTGTGAATCCGTATGTCCGCACAAGAGAGCTTCCCACAGCAGCGGTGCAAATTGGAGGTATAAATGAGAAACTTGATTCTACCCAAGGCCAACACTTGCAGTTCTGCAAGGAGGGTCTAATCAGCCAAGTTCTCAAAAAACAAAAATGAGACCATCTCTCATTCTGCAGTTCTTTGCTGAGTCCCAGCCACCCACATGCAGCACCTTCTGCTGAGGGAACATCCAGTAGTAAGGGAATAGCCTCTTTGTGGGGCTTCAAACCACCTCAAAGGTGATTTGACAGTTGTGGGTGGATTCCTGTGTCCCATAACAGAGGGTTTGGTTCTCTAAGATTTTTTTTTTTTTTCCTTCTTGCTCTTCCTCTCTTCTGTCTCTAACATTTCAGAGCTGACAAAGGTACCTTTGGTCCTTATGACTGAGGATGCTGAGAGGGGGTTAGCAGGAAAGAAAATCAAACTCTTAAGTTTACAATGCCAGAAATAATTACTGTGCTGTACATTTGGAATTTTTTCCTCATGTCTCATATTCATGTTTACTTTGAAGCCGTTCAGATAAATTCAAAGAAAACTGGACAAATAAGGATACCATTCCTGCACAACAAAGGTCGCCCACATCTTCATCAGCTTTGGGTGTAGATCCTGCAACACTGAGACAAGATCTCTGGTGAAGACCATTGGTGTCAGCCAGCTTTGTGTAATAAATTCCTAAATTTAGAAAACAAACTCAACAACAACAGCCCCAAAGGAAAACATAATCTTATTTCAAAACCAAAGAAAATTATAAAAAAGTAAATAACTTTCCTAGAGCTGGACTGAACAGATTTCAGTCAATTTCAGTTAAAGTTTTCCTTGTTATAAACTGGCTTCATTAAAAGCATAATATCTGGAGCTTTCAGTCATTATCTAGGAACACTTCCACCATGCTGTCGCCATCACTGCATCCTATAGCCCAATATTTCACTTGGTGGCCCTGGTCCAAATCAGAAGTGCATCCTGCTGGATATTTAAGGGCCGCTGACCCCTTGGCCTCGGAGAGAGCTGCCTGTCTCCTCCAGTCCATGACCATGACTGGCCTTGGCTCCCTGGCATCACTCAGCCAAGAGTGGGGAGACCCTGCCCCGCCAACCACCTGGACTACACTGCCTGTGACGCTTTCCAGCTCTTATTTCCAAACGGGTGCTCGGATAAGGTATTGACTCAAGTGAATTTAAAAAGTAGATTTTTAGCATCTTTATTTTGAAATTTTTCTGCCAGCTGCGGACAGTTTTCCCTCCATCAATCTGAGCAGAGTCTTGTGCTGAGTAGCATGATATGCGCTCCCACAGGTTATTTTTAGCTTCCTAGACACAGGTTTAAAAGTTCTTGTTTTCTCACTTCCCCTGAACATCCCTGATATCCATGGACTTGCACAAAATGCAAACAAGAACTGCCTGTACCCTAGCACAACTAATTTTCATTTTTAATAAAGACAGGTTTTCTCTTAGGTAAAAATGTAGGTAGGCTGAGGTAAAAAAGGCCAGAGCAATACATCTTCTAGCATCAGACACTGATAGCCCAAAAAGCATGAAGTACCTTCACAATGATGCCTTGCATCATTAATTTGATCCAACACACCTTTCCAGAATATCAACTTCCATTTTTATTGGGAAGAAAGCAGCACTGAAGGAAAATGCATTTCTCCCTCTATCTTCTACTTAATAGAAGTCTTCTTGACCTAGTTTTCTATCATAAGAAATTAATTAGTTTTCGCTGTCTTGGAGGAAGCATCCAGCAATGCACATATTGGCCTTTCCTTTTTACATTAGCCATGGCTGAGAAGCCGTGCACTAAATGGAGCAGCTCCCGGAGTGACACACTCTGTGCCGCATCCTAAACTGGAGGAGGCCCCGGCTTCAAGGGGCAGCTTCTCTTCGTGATATTTTAGCTATGAAGCCACACCAGGAGGGGCTTCACCTTTCTGGAGTTGGTTCTCTCAAATGCCAGCAGTGAAACCAAATTTGATGCTGCTAACGAGCAAATCACATCACAAAACACTGTGGCGCTCCTCCAGTTCTTTCTAATTGCTGCATTTAGCTCTTCTTTTTAGCAAATCAAGGTGGTTAATGAGTTAAAAATACTGTCGAAATCAGTCAGACAAGGCAAGGCTTTTATCATGCCAAAACATGAATCACTCATCCGAGTTAGAGGTTGCTCTGATCGCAGGGTCGGGGCAGCTCTTCTCCAAACACGGCCCCGGGGGACCGGCCCACCCGGGTCTCAGCGGCAGCCAGCCTGGCCCAGCCTGGGGCCTCGGAAAGCCAGGGAATGTTTTGTAAAAGTGAAACCTCACGTTTTGAAAATCCTTTCAATTAAAATAACTGCCCATATCCAAAAAATGGTTCCCAGAATGGTTGGCACTGGTAGGAACCTCTGGAGATCATCAGGTGAAACACACCTGTGGTGAGACCGGAGGAGAAAACCTCAAGTGCACAGCACAGTAGCTACTTCTGCCATTGTAAACGCAAGAGTTCGACGTTCTTCCTTTCTGCTTCTGCTACCTTCCCCCTCAGCATCCTCAGCTGTAAGGACCAAAGCTACCTTTGTCCACTCTTAAATGTTAGAGACAGAAGAGAGGAAGAGCAAGAAGGAAAAGAAAATCTTAGAGAGCCAAACCCTCTGCTGGGGGCACAGGAATCCACTGGGTCTCCTAGAGCGGGTTGCCCAGGACTGTGTCCAGACACCTTTTGGGTATCTCCAAGGCCGGAGAGCTCCCTGGGCAGGCGCCCGCAGAGGAGCGCGAGGAACACGGAGCCTGAGCGGACAGCTCCCTTCCTCGCAGGCTCTCCCGCGTGGCTTGCCGAGCTTTCCCGGGCGCTCGGCGGCGCGGGCCGAGACGCGGCGGAGCTCAGGGCGCGCGGGCAGGCGGGCGGGCGGCGAGGTGCAGGCAGCGCAGAGAAGCCTTGCCGGAGCAGGGCGCCCTGGGGACCGCAGTCCCGGCTCCGATTTTGTCCCCCCGGCCCCTCAGCTCGTTTGCAGGGCCCTTTGCCGCGCGGCCAGAGGCGGCACGGGAAGGGGCCGGGCGCGCTGGGCCGCAGGGCGCAGCACCTCCCGCTCTGCCCGCGGCCCCGTTGCCGCGCTGCTTGCCTCGACGCG
>JAYECN010116214.1:0-80021 GCA_035222435.1 Microcambeva ribeirae
ACACCGAGTGATGGTGGAAGTCCTCCAAGCTGGGTGAGTCAGCACTAAGGCCCACGAACTGCCTGACCGAGTGTGAAGTCCGTCCCAGCCCTCTGCCTCCCTCATCCTCTCCTGCTTGCTCACATTGACAACCATAGTCCAGAGCATGAAATTCACTGTTTTGCTCTCCAATGCATCTCTCTGTCCCGCGTGCTAAGGCAAGAAAAAGTTTCCCCTGTGACATAAAAAGTATCCACCCTTTGAACTTAGCCAGGAAGAGATAAAGAAGGAGGAGGTATTTGCATCAACAGCTTATCAAAATGCCTGCTCCAAACTAATAGACAACACAATTGTTTACAACTGTCAGTGCATCCTGAAAGCTCTTAAACATTAAGTCTTTGGGTTAGGAAAAAACAAACAAACAAAAACCCCAAAACAAAACAAAAAACACATGATCACACAAAAACAGCATTGACAGCTGGGGAATTATCATCTAGCTCAGCCCAGCTGGGGTCAGAGAAGCCTCCCAGCCAAGGGCTTCAGGCTTGCAGCAAAGTACATGTGCATAATGGTACCTGCTCACGGCCTTTTTAAATGCATGGATTTCTTGCATGACATTGCAGCTAGTAACCGCCAGAACAGCAGTGCCTAGAAAATGACAGCCAATACCTGGCACGCTAGTACCTGCTTTGTACAGAGGAGAGATACAAAGGCTTTTAAGCTCAGATCAGTAACAGACTTTTAAGCAAGGAGCTATTTATCTTCACCATAAAAGCCTTCTTTGTACCCTACCCATGTTGCTGTGCTTACTGGTTAATGAGAGGATTCCACATGAGACGCAGAGTAGAAAGAAGTAGGGAGAAATGCCCCTTTTACCACCGCATGGCTGACCTGGTCTGGCTCTGTCACTGCTCCAAGACAAGTTGAGCAAACATTTCTTAGCCTGCTCTTGCTGCATGACTGAGTGTCCTTCCTTACAGCCAAGTTGCTCCCATCTTGTCTTCCTAACTTTGGCAATCTCTCTTCTTAATTTCAGGGCAAAGCAGTGTTTCTATCTACTATGTTTCAGAACATTGCATAGGTAAAATCGGCGAATACAAGCTGGTTTTGGATGAGGCATAGCCCTGGAAGGTTGGCCTACCGCATGAGACTAAGGAGGTGACCCGTTTCTTCTATGTAAGACAACTCAAAAAGACACTTACATGTCCTCAGCAAGCTGAATTTTGTTGGTATCTTGACACACAACACAAAATATTGCCAGTAACAACTGCACAGGAACTGAGGGCTCATCTTTGCTTGCAAAACAGTTTTCATACCGTATAACTGGTAAATCAATCCTTCCATCAAAAATTCCTAAGAGCAACCATGTGTGCAACCTCTGCTGATTTCAGGGCCTTTCAATAGTTCCCTCTATTTTGATGTAATTTTCACCAGGAACACTTAGGAAAAGCACTCATGTCATAGAATCATAGAATCACAGAATGCTTAGGGTTGGAAGGGACCTCTAGAGATCACCTAGTCCACCCCCCCTGCACACGCAGGGTCACCTACAGCATGTGGCACAGGACTGCGTCCAAGTGGGTTTGGAAGATCTCCAGAGAAGGAGAGTCGCTCATGAGAACATGAGTAGAAAACATCTGGAGTTTATTTTCTCTATTTTAACTATTTATGTATGTGTGTAGTGAGGATATACATGTATGTATATAGTGAAAATGAGGTGGGTCTTGGATTTGAAAGTTTATTCTGCCTTTCTGGATGGAAATCAAGGGTTGCTTCTGTTAAGAGCTAAACATCCTCAGCTTCAATCGGGAGCCCCTAAGATAGCAGCATGAGCCGAGTATTGCCTGTTACTTCCAGCAGTGCCCTTGCCCTGCCTAGGGCAAAACATGTGGATTTTTTGAAAGAACTGGTAGAAGAAAAGTATTGAGTGGTGATGCTGGGAGCTGTTGTGTAGCTGTAATGGCAAGGTTCAGGAGGAAGTGAAAGTGAGGAAGGCGTGAGGGGGAATAGGCTGCTCATAGTGCAAGGCAGCTGTTCTCTGAGCCAGTGTCAGCAGGAGGTTCCCTGGGAGCGTTCCAAGGCACCTGGAGGTTTAGGTGAGAAGCTGCGGTGCCTGGGCCTGGTGTCTTCCCTCTTCTCCGAGGCTCTCGGAGTGGGGAGCTCCTTCCAGAGGTGCAGCAGGCAGCACAGCATCTCGCTGTACACGGTCCTAGAAAATGGATCGGAAGGGACCTCTGGAAGTCAGCTGGCCTGTGCATGTGTAGTGTGGCCTGTCCCTGTTTAGCTACATTTGAATTGCGTATGCAAAAACCAGAACAAATCCATGAATGGCATGCATTTCACCTGGGTTGCTTCTTACTTGCTCTGCTTCTTTCAACTTGGCCGCTGAAAACAGATTTTACTTCTGTATGTAGGTGCGTGTTTCTCATTAGTCTAGCAACCTTATAGCATGGCGCTTCCTTCTTCCTCCCCTCTTGATTTTTACATTTGTCGAAACTTGTTCTGGGGCCAAATGCCCTTTTCCTTTGAGGTAAAACGGGCTCCCAGTGAAAACTGAGGATGTTGAGCACATAATAGCCCTCAATTTGCACAACAATGTCTAGAGGCTGGAAGTGTATCTGGAGTGACTCAGTTATGACTGATTTAGATTAGCTTGGAGCCAGATTAGAAGAGAACACTTCCCTGAGATTGTGTTATGTAGCAATAAGAAATAATATTTTTAAGTGAAGAAAGCTAGCTCATTTTTGTGGGTAACTCCTTGTATTGAATTATTTGCTGGAAGTCCCTCTTTCCTGCAAGAAATTGGCTACCATCTAATTGGCAGAAGCAGATTTGTTTGCTCTAGGAAAATGGATGTGTTTTAGAAAGTGCTTAGTAGAGAATAAATAAGTGTGTGGGAATGTAAATCATAGACTTACCATTTTAGACCCAGGTTTTAAAGTATTTGAATTCTAGGAAAAATAAAAATTGTGTGTGTGTTCTTGTGTACGGGATGAACAGGTGCAGCAATTGCTTTTGAAATGAGTCCAAGCAAGTAACACTAAGTCCTCATTTTGCACCTCACTGAATGCTGTGCAAAGAGCAGAACTTCCCAGCAGCTGAGCAGATATAATTCCATTGATAGCCCTGGCGCTGAGCCCATTCACTTAAGTCAGTGGAGTAACATCCACTCATGCCTCAGTAAACAAACCCTACTAATTTACTTGAGATAGTACTTGTTTTGGGACAGTTCTCAGCCTTTTTAATGCTTTCCCTTCTAAGGGTGATTCTGTTCCCAAAAGAGCCTTTATTTCTTCAGCCTCCTGTGTAAAAGGGAAAAGTAAGTTTTGTGGTTTTTTTATATTTTTTTAAAAATTTTTTGAATTAAAAAAGGAAAAAAAAACTCATGAAATTCTACACTCACTTCTGCAAGCCCCTTGTTCAGGCAGTTGCAGGGTGGTCCGGTCAGAAAGCTATAAAAGCCTTGGGTGAATGAACTCTGGCAGGAAAGGGGATGTTTTCCATTGCAGTGCACCCTTGTCCTCCTCTCACCTTCCAGCTACCAAGGCACTGGATTAAAGCGGACAGGATTTTTTCTTGTGTATTCCGGGTTCTCCTAGCAATTATTTAGGAGCTCCACAGTAAGAGGAGTGTGCTGCTGTTCAGTGGTCTTGCACCAGGCTCAACTTTTGCCCACGTGTTTGTGTGTATTCTTGTTTTTAAAAAATGAGGATTTTTTTTTCTTAAATCTCCTGACTTATCTCCTTTAAGGTTGTTCTAAGCATAGAAACCTGAAAAGCTAAGTGCTTGCCTTGGTTTGCTCACTTGATTACTGAATCAGTTGTTAATATCTTTGCTTCGTTACCCCCCAAAATGGGGGAAGAGATAAAAGTCCTTTTCCCCTTGCTACAGTGGTTTCAGATGTAATGAAACGCCCATGAGGAGTCCATCAAAAATCTGAATTTTACCCCTTTCCTCCTTTCACTCCTGTAAAACCCAGCGGTGCAGGAGGGCACTGAGAGCCCATAAATGGAGCGCTATTTAACTGCCAGGCCTCGTTTCCTGCCTGTGAATTGCTCCCATCACAACATCCTGCCCAGCATTCAGGGAGATGCTCTTTGAGATTCTGTTCTCCTCCCTTTCTCCTTCTTGCGAACAGAAATCCACTTGAAACATGCTGGAAAAGACTGCCTATTGCGGTTTGAGTCCAGGGGCTGGGACTTCATAAGAAAATGTTATGGAAACATTCCCAACTTATTCCTGGGCATTATGATACCCTCCCTTAAACTATCACAGGGGTTTCAGAACACTGTTATTGTGTGTGTGATAGTCTCTACCAGAGCCTATGGTTATGTAATGACCGACTGAATCTACCTTCCCATTCACTCTTTGAAACAAAAGCTCTTAACTGTTCAGAAATGAATTTAATGGGTACTGTGGAGATAATTTGGTTTCCTACAGATTTTATGAAAATACCTGAATAATTTAAGGAGGGAGAATCTGAGGCAAGACAGCTGAAAAAAGCAACCCACTTTTATCAGGTATCAGAGAGGTTATGCAAGCTGGGACACTCATAAGTAGCACAACCACAAAGCTTCACTGAAGCTTTACCCTTTTGTAGACATTGAAATCAGTCAGCCACAAGAGGCAAATCCTTAGAGCAAGAAGCTCCAGTGTATCAATGCAGAGTCATCAGTACCTGATATGTTTAAAAAAAAAAGAAAAAATTGTGTCCTCTTGTGCAGCTCTCTTGGAATCCTGCCCTTCTCTGCTTTCATGAGCTCTTTCTTCTTGGGGTTGCCACAGCATTGATGGAGATCTGGGAAAATAAGCAGAGCTAATTTTGGCTGGCCCACAATCAACAGAGTGGGTAGCAATTCGCATTCAAACCCAGGTAAAACAATTTGGAACAGCCATCAGCTAACTCTTGTATATTATTTTCAGCTATATTACTTAGGTGGTGTACCTGTGAAAAGAAAATCTAGATTGAAGAGGATGAAAGAGCACATTCTTTATAAATTTTAGTTTTTTTTTTTAAAAAAAAAAAAGGTACAAAAGCTCAAAGTTTTCATGAGAAATATGGTATCTCACCTGTATGCTCACACAGGTTTCCCATCACTTTATGTACACTTACTATGAAGAAAAGTCAAGTTGTGTAGAAAACTGTTCCCTTAAACTTAGGAAGGCAAGACCAGGAAGATGCTTATGTCTTTTAAAAGGCTTTTTGTAACAGTTTGCACCTGTATCAGTTCATTTTCTTTGTCCTTATTTCTAGAGCAGTCTGCTTTGTAGTTGCCTTTTCTGATTTTTTTTTTTGTTTACTTCTGCTATTAAATATGAAAATCCACTTATAAGAAAGCTGCAAGGGGAAATGGTGCAAAATTAATTTCGGAACACATGGGACTTTCACTTTCCTCTTGATTTATTTGGCAGCAGATAGTGTTTGGCACTTGTGCTATCCCTTTTGACTGTGGGACTTTCTTTTCAGCTAAGCATTAAGAGCTTTTTAAATGGGAGGTAACTGAGCACCACCAAGCTGAGGAAAAGCAGCTTCAATGTGGCATTGGCTTCCCTCCCACTTCCTGACCAGCATCCCAAAGCAGGCGTCTCAGGACACTTGTTCCTGTGGCTTCTGCTGTGATGGGATCCTGAGAGCTCAACCAGAGCATACCTGCAGATTAGATAGACCTAAGCAATAAGATTTGTAATTATGTCACTCTTTAAGTTTGTTCCTTGACTGAACAGCTTCTAGGAGCCTGGGATATGATGCTAGTAACATCTGGAGCAGAATTCATCGCTGTTGGTTAGAAGAGCTGCAGATGGACAGAATGCAATTACCAAAGCTGACGCTTTGCCAGGACTCTGGATTTACTCGGCTCAAGGTGCCAAGGCATCTTTAACAGTCACAAATTATCATGACATTTACCTCTTGGATGAGACACAAATACAGGCTTATTATGAAGAATATGGCTGTAAAAAATAATTTTTCTAGCATGTAAATGGTGTCCATGTGTAGTAGTGTGTGTGTTGATGCTCCTTCAGAGAAGTGGAGGAGATAGTTAGTCTGCCAAGAACTTCAAACAAATTATGTTGGAAAGGCAATAGTGCTGCTTGCGTAAGACTACAGGTAATTGGTACCATATGTTGTTTTAGAGGTGCTTGCTTCAACTGAGCAATCATGTATTAAACTGAAACTGCTTTAAACTCCTCAGTAACTTATTTTCTATGCCTCATCCTACCTCTTATTTGACAACCTTGTTCTTTGGGTCTGTGAAGGCCTTTCTGCAAGAATCTTCTATTTTCCCCTGCTCAGATAGAAACAGTGAGCTGGAGAAATGGGACAAATCCCACTTGTAGTGCTGTTGAGCATTGTGAAGCAAGTAATGCTTTGGATCGTGATATCAGATACTTTAAATATGTAATCTCTACAAGAGAAAATTATAATAGGAAATAGAGCTTCTTTCAGTTATTATAGGAACATATACTGTGCTAAAATATTTGTACAGAATTAAGGCAAAAGGAGGTAAGAGAAAGAGATGAGATGATGAATGCTAGAAGAAACACTAGAGTTTAGTGCACAAGGGACAGAGGGGTAGGATATGCTGAGAACGGATCATCTTTGCCAGGAAGTAGAGTGAGGAATGAAGTGCTTTCTCCTTTCAGGAGGTTGGGAAGGCTCAAATACGAAGGAATGTTCATCTTTTTTTCTGAATGTAAATCTAACCCCTCGCCTTCTGCAGGTCAGTGCAGCAGGACTGGAGAGACCCCAGGAGGTGTGTTAGCAGTGAAACCCCCCGTGGCATTTCCATTGCTAAGTTGCTAAAAACTTGTCCTTTGGTCATCTCCTCTGCCATTGTTCTAGTTGTCCAGCTAATTTCCTGGAGTCCTGCCATATGGCAATGTATTTATCCTCATCCTTGGCTTACTTCTGGAGGAATGAAGGAATATTGCCCCAGTGCAAGCATCCTGTAAGCGTTAAAGCTTCTAAAGCCTCAATGTCCCCCCCCCCCCCCCATCTCTTCCTTAGCTGGGGTAGTAGTCAGGACTTCACTTGCAAATCAGCTCCTGAACCTGTGCTGTGTCATTCAAAGCCAAACATCATGTGTCTTTGGGATTTAAGAAGTAATGCTTTGTACTCCAGTGGAGGAGCCAGCTTGCTAATTCTGGCACCTATATGTCTCTAGTGCTGCTAAATACACGTTCCTCTTTGATCATTGCTTCTGAACTCCTAATTGACTGTCACTTCTGTAATCCTCCTCTTTTGCTCTTGTCTCATCACTGCTGCTTGTAACTTTCCCCCTTGGCATGCCATGATGCCGTGCCATAAAATGTGCATTTTGTCTCGCTTCTCAAGGGGCTGAGGCAATGCAAAGGGGGAGAGCGCTGCCAGCATGCGTGCCGACTGCTGAGAGGCAGCTTCCCGTTGCTTCATCTGCTACCTGCATCCAGTCACTTGCCTCTTCCTTCTGGAGATCTTCCTAAATCCAGCAAGAAGCGTGGACGAGCTAGTACTTTTTGAGCAGGACAAATAGCTGAATGACATTGGAAAATGGGAGACTGAGGGGTTTCCCCCATGGCAAGACACGAGCTCTCACTGCAGCGCATAGTCAACCCTGGCCCCTGTTTGGCTGTCCTCGGCACATGGGCAGAGGAGCATATGCATACGTGTGTGTGTATGTATATATATACACACTTTATACTGCAGACTCTTGAAGCAGGTCTGCCTGTGGGAGTTCCCTCATGCTTTGTATAGGTGCTGCCATCTCTGACCTGTTTTACGATGCTGTAATCCCAAGGATGTCTCTAGGGGTCTGTAGCCTCTTGGAGAGGTTGGATTTGTAGCTGGACCCTTTGCCCAGGAATGTCTGACGCGTGGCAGCTGTAGCCTTTGCATCATGAATAACAATCCTTTGCCACGATGAAGTGGAGCAAAGTGGCATGTGTGTTTGTGTGTTGTGGATTTTTTGGCTTTTGTGTGTGGGTTATTTCTTTCCAGAGATGGCTGTGCTCCCTTGCTGGAAGATATAATGACTGTATGAATTGCTATTTAATCAGGGAAGCTAATTAAGTCTTAGCTGTTAATGCTTCCAAAAGAGAGACATATGTGATTTGCAGTGGCTGGAACTGCGGTTGCAGGCAATTAGGTTGCTCTTTGCTGCCTAGGGCCTGAAAATGCAATTTTATGAGGGGTAGTTAGGATATTTGGTGTCAGGAGAGATATTGCTTGCCTTAATGTTTTCCTTAAGCTGATCTTTTTTTTTTGTTTGTTTGTTTTTTTGTTTTGTTTTTTTTTTGTTGTTCCTTTAAAAGGAAATGATTTTTTTTGTGCAAAACTATTGTTTTCTGTGCATTAGTAACGCATTCAGTTTCATAGCACAAGAATAATTATTCAGCTCTTTGGCATGGCTTGTGAAAATTTATAAAACAGTAGAGGAGCTGAGGTGCTTGGCCCCTGTGCTCTGCTATCTCACCAGATATCAGCAAAGGGCTTGTGGTTGCCGGTCTCGGCCAAACGTCCAAGTCAAGTCGGTCAGACTTAGCACGATGGATAGTCTTAATGGCATAAATGTGGCAATGACCGGCTAAGGACCCGTAGGCTTTGTTAGCTGAAGTGGTGAGTGCTGATCCTCGGAAACTAGCGGAACTAGGAACGTGGAAGCAAAGAGCTAAGCAGAGGCAGGGAGGGTCTGTGGATAGTTGCAGCAGCATCGCCAGTCGCAGTATCTGACGCTGCTTAGCAGAGGTTGCCTGGCTGCCCTTTGTGTACGTGGCTTGTGAAGCTTCTGTGGCTTCAGGCTCAGCGCATGAATACACTGTCCTTCTCTGCAGTGTGCCCCCCACAGCTGTGCCACTATAGTATCCTGAAGTGCAGCACTGTGGTGACAAACTGGCAAATATTAGAGGCTGCAGTGATGCAAACAGAGCTGAAATTACCTGTGCCAAGACAGCCACGCGAGCAAAACCAGCTCAGCAACTTAGCTCGGGTACCAGAAACGCTACAGTAAGTTGATGAGCTTATTCAACTGGGCTCCATCCAGCAGCTGAGCTAGCTTTTTTTTAGAATAATTTTAACTGTCTTGGTGCTGGATGGCATTGCTTAACACAGATGCACTTTCTGCAGCTTACACTGTGATACAGGGTGTTTTTATGACCAGCGCTGAGTTTCCCTTTCCCTATGCTGAACCACAGTTGAGAGGCAGTTTGAAATAGCACCGGTTTGATTTTTTTCTACTTTGAGCTTCTTTAAAGTAGCTATATCAAATAAATGCTACTTTGCTGAAAGAACAGATAGGACAAGCAGGTGAGACCACAGAGGTGTGACAGAATATAAAGTGTTTCTACCTTTATTTGAAACATTCCTGGAGAAAAGGAAGAGATGGACAAGACTTAAGAGGTCTGTAAGCTACTTAAGTTTGCAGTCAACAATATTAATAACCTTAAACTTGAACATTATCCATCTGAAGTATGAGAATGCATCAGAGAATGTTACCCAGAGATACGCACAAATAGTTGCACTGTGAGAAGTTTGCAACCATTCAACCAGCTGATCCCCTGATCACAGAGAAAGTGTCTGCGCTGGTGAGGAAGTCCCTGTGGTACAGAGAAAGAGATGGTCTGCACGGAGAAACTGGGGTGCTGATTCCAGAATGGTCACTTCCTGTTAAAGGGTTGTTGCCGTTTCACTTTTCTGAGTCTGGGTTTATGTTGCTAAAAAATAGATGTATAGTTCCTATATCCTTGTTTTTAAAATCTGTTACATATAATACAGGAATGGCTGCTTGTGAGAAAACTTAGTGGTTGTGAGATCAGTGCTTCCCTGGTCTCTTCCATTGCAAAAATGAGTACTTACTCTAAGAGCTCTTCCTCCTGCCTAGAAATCCATCTCTGCTTTGGAGGGATGTCTGTGAAATGCTGGAGGTACTCACTGAAATGGAATCATCTAGCATGAGGAGACCCTGTAGGAGGATTAAGTGAAATCTTTGAAGGAGAAGAAAAGAATGGTGAGACTGTCTACTGTGGCACGGCAGCAGAAGAATAGCTGTTAATCCAGGCCAGACAACTTTGGGAGATTGGGAGCCTGCTGAGGAATAATACTACTCATCTATTATCCATAGGCAGCTGAGAATACAGATTTCCTTGTTCATAAAGAGAGGATTGCTGTCCTAATTTTCAGGCTATTTTCTCAAGTAAATTAAAAGAGAATATTACTGCATCTGTGATTGCCCAAGGACACTTTTCTCACATCTCCACTTGAGAAATTCTGGCACAGTCGTCTAACTTGATGCCCTGAAAGTAGGGCCCGTATATTAATGCTGCAGGGTACACTGCTGGCACTCCTGCAGCTCCTTGAAGAGAAGTCCGCTTTACCAGCTTGGAGCAGAGCTCAGGGACAGACGTGCATGCAGGGCATTGAGTGCCAGGCATGCTTCAGAATTGTACCTGAAATCAAATTCTTCCCAATTTCAAGAGCACTGGGCCTCACGTGAAGACACTTTCTTCCTTTTCAAACTTCTTCCCAAGGGAATATGTTATTTTAGAAAAGGCAAGTTTAACAATCTTCTCTAGGGAAAATTAACAAGCAAAATCATGTCTACTGTGTATATAGTTGTCTCATAAGATAGAAAACTTTTAGCCTGCATTTTTACTTCAGTAAGTGAGGTGGGTATTTCATCTTAAATTTTAGATGAATGATTCCATGTGAGGGCCATAATGGTCCCAAGTTCTGCCTTGTAAAACAAGAAGGTATTAGGGGGTGTGCAGAGAGCATATGGCTGTTCAGCTTTATTTCTGCTGACCAAAAGAGGAAAGCTCTGAAGCTACTTAATAACTGCAAGTGATGGAGATGGCCCGAACCAGCATTACAGTGACTGATTATAATGCACGTGACCCTCATACTGGAAATCATCTCTACATGGAAATGTCATCAAAATAGTCATACACATTTCTTGTTTTGGGAGCTGTTTTGTGGTGCAGCTTGAAACACCCAATTCGTTGGGAAAGGAAGGTGGGGAATTTCCCCTTACCATTCAAACTGCTTTCAGTTCAGAATGAAATCTCTTTTAAACCTAGAAATTTGGATTGAAGTTTAAGGACCAAGGGAAATAGAACAGAAAGAAAATGTGGCTTTACCCTGCAAGTCTAACCTCAGATTCAGGGCTTCTTTTCTCTCTCTTTCTCTGTCCATCTCTCTCCTGAGTGAGTCTAGCTGCGTTAATGTGTGCTGGCAGTCTTTTCCTTTTTTATTGCTGTTGGTAGTGGTAGTTTGAGGGCAATGGGGTTGGTTTGTATTTTAGTGCAGTATCACAATTGCAGAGGGTTTTTTTGTCTGAGAATAGTGGGTTTTTGTTTTTGTTGTTTTTTTAAATAAGCTATGGTGCAAAATCTAGAGGCAGCAACAAAACTGGGATTAGGAATAACAGGGTTGGCAGCTGCTGTGCTTGGTCTGCAGACTTGTAAACCAGAAAAGAGCATCTGCCACAACCCCATTAGGCTTGGGGAAGACGTAACGTATGTTATGTGTGACTGAAAATTGGTTAAGATCCTGTTTCCTCTCTCTTTGTCAAAATGTATTTCTACTCACGCATCTGGTTCATGGAGCTCTGTGGATAACTCCTTTTGGGTGGCACTCTAAACTTTAGACTTTTGGGCTCACTGCATGGCATACAAAGCAGAGACAATTTGATTGTGGGTGATGCCCCATGAAGTCATTCTGTGAAGAAGAAATTGGCCACGAGTTGTTTTTTTTGGGCTGCTTTTTTCAGATTTAAGAACCCAAATATCTCTGAATTTAGAACCTGGAGATGGCAGGAAGGGTTTTTTTAATCAGGATTTTTTTTTTTCTTATGTTCATTCAATATAGCTGGATTGTCAGGCTTTTCTGAAGCAGTTGGAATTTTTTTCTGACTGTTTCTGCTGAACTTTCACTAAGCCAATTGGTCTGACCAAGATGGAACTTGTACTATAGATTTTTAAGCTGGTGTGAACAGAAAATGTTTAGGTCAAGCTCACAGACCTGTCACTGGAGCTAACAGAGTAACTGTTAGTGGGACAAGTAGTCTGAGTTTCTCTGTGTTGACCAAGAGGTGGATGAGAAGGACCCCTTCCCTCTGAGTGCCACAGCTCTGAGAAATGTAGGACTTCCTGGTAGAAAGACTTTTTACATCCTGCCTATGACCTCATCTGTCTTTCATGCTCTATTCAAGCTTTTCTCCTTCTTTGGAAGGCTCTCCTTCTTTCTCCCTTTTGTGGCCTACCCTCTTCTAGCTGTTGTTCTATAGGCTTCTCGGCCCAGTCTTAATACTGGTTCTCCTGATTTACCTTCTCATGCAAGCTGATTCTTCCCCTCTCTTTCATCTTATTTGCCCTTTTTGCTTTTCCCTTATTTTGCAGCTTTTTTCTCAAGCTGGCAGCAAAAACATTGCTGAAAACCAGCAAAAAGTTTTCCATGTGTATTTGGCTTAGGCTAGCTCAGTGTGGCTTGGCTGGAGCACAATGGGTAGTTGTGGTGCATGTGGAGGGTGGGAAGGCAGCTGACCAGCCTTAGTCATTGTTGGTCTTGCCACCAGCCTGCAAGCACATGCAGGGTTCAGTTAAGCTGTGTAAAAAGAAGGGCTCCTAGGTCAAGCTTTACCTGGGGGCATGAGGTGGTGGTTAAAGTTATTGCTGTCAAACAGGAAGGTGTTAAAGATAATCAAAGTTCACCAGGATGCTGAATATGGTCACAGCAATATATTTTAGCTTGGTTGTTCTTAGAACTCAGCAATGTGTTTGTTTTAAACCAACATGAAGTAGAATTCAAGAATTATACTTACTGCAATATTACTGCAATATAAATAAAAGGAAATGAATGGGCAGGGGAATGGGCGCAGCAGTGTCTGTACAAATTACCTGATGCTCTTCATCAAAATAATCAACATAGCATAAAGTGCTCTCAGTTGCCAGGCATTAATAAACTTATCTTTGTGTGTATTTTTGTATGTATTTAGTCTATCCAATCCATGACAGTAGAGCAGAGGACTCTATACAAAGTAAGGTACAACAAGCTGTTAATATTTTCAGCGTGTTTCTCACTATGCTCATCCAAAACAGCAAGGCTTCAAAAGCGAGTTTTACACTGTGACAGATGGGAAATGCTTGCAGACCTCAAACAAACCAAAATCCCAGGAGGCTTGATGAGCACATACAGAAGGAGGCAGAGTGTTTTATAGCATGTTTTCACCAAAGCAAATATGTATGTCTTCGGGGACACAGCAGCTCCCAGTGAATTAGGCAGCGTGCTGGTTTTCATTGCACTCTAACAACATTTGCCCTAATGTGATGAGTGCTGCAGGAGGGACAAGTGCGGACTCGGACTGAGCCAAGGGCACTGCCCTGGGGGGCCGGTTTCAGACCGTCAGTTCCTTGCAGACCGATGCCTCCTGGATGCCTCCGAAAGCGTCTCCGGAGGCTCACGGAGCTGCCTGCCCTGGTCCAGCTCACAGTGACACGCTCTGAGAGGCCTTGGAGGACCAGCCTCTCCAGCAGCTTCTCCAGCTCCTTGCAGGCCAATGAAGCATGAGGAGCTGCTCCAAGGCCCTTCAAGCCTCCTCCATGTCCAGTGGAGCGGCAGGGTCCAGTGCCTCCAGACTTGTCCTCCCTGTATGTCCAGCAGACTGACCTCGCTGTGCACCGCAGCTGAAATGGCAGTGCGAGGAGGGAGCAGAAGAGCCGGCGGCCGTCGCTGGGATGGAGCACCCCTGTCTGCTGTCTTCCAGTGTGCCTTCCGAGAGCAGAGCATAGCGGGGCCACGTTTGCACGGGGAAGCAGTGTGAGCAGAGCCGCACATGTGCGAATGCACAGAGAGGAGAAGAGAGCAGGACTGTGTGTGTATGTGAGGCAATTGTTGGGGACTTTGCCTTTCTGGTCTGCTCTCTGCCTTTCTTCTGTCTTGGCTTTTTCCATTGCTGTGTCTCAAAACTCGCATCTTTCTGTACTCCTCTGAAGCAGCAGAAGGTGATTTCCTTTAAGGCAGACACTGTGACAAGGACAGGGTGAAACGTAGTTCTCCCTGTCTCTGAATAAGGAAAGGACGAAACAAATGCTATGCTCAATAAGGTATAAATCACAAAAGTGTCTTAGCAAGTAACCAATGCTGTAATGGTCTCTTGGTTCTGTTTTAACCTATATGTATAGGGTATTGGGGCAAGTTGTGCTGATGTGAGCTGAGCCACAGTATACCTAAATAAAATCGCTGGAACTGACTGGGAAGTATATTAGTCAGCATAAGCTCCTTGTAAGTGATGTTCATTGGCCACTTAGTTGAGATAAAATTCCCTGATGACTAGGAAAAAGCTTGAAGGCTTGAATGTGTCTCCATGATGAATTGCCCTTTGGGGAAGTACCTGTAAAACACTAGAGAGTGGTAAGAAAATACTGCAATTTTTCAAATAGTCTTTACTCAGGCTTCCAGGATTGCCAAGCTAATTTTGCACTTGTGGGACAAGTGCTCTTTTTTACTTCCTTTGGCCTGAGGATAATGATAGGAAGAGAATTCATTGGCTGTCCCAAAAACGCAATTCTCCTCCTGTCTTTTCCTTCCTTCCTTCTCTCACCCCTGAAAAAAATAATGATGCCAAAGTATATATCTGCCAGTAAGAAATAGGGAGCATTTTTGTGGGAGGTTAAAGGATATGTATTTACCTGAGAATCAGTCCATCATATGTCCTGCTAGCAATAGACAAGCTCTTCCTGCAGGTTAGATCTTAGCATCTTCTACCAAGAGTGAATTTCACAGAGCTCTGCTGAACATGAACCTAAGTCTTGGTACTGAACTGAGGCTGGATTGAAGAGTGAGCCTCATGTGGGGCTTAGAAGGATGCCAGATGCGTCAGCGGGGTTCTCTGCATGCTGCAGACATATGAGCACCAGGGCCATGCAGTTGTGTTTTTTTTTTTTTTTTTTTTTTTTTTTTTTTTTTTTTTTTCCCCCTCTCTCCTCTAAAGAACTGAATTGTTGCTTGGAAAGATTGGTAAAATGAAAGGTTGTTGTTTGAACTCGTCAGTGGTGTGACTGCATTCAAGCTACAGTTAATCATTCCCTCTGTGTCATTGCTGGGGATTCATGTGAGAACTCCTGTCCATGAGGTCAATGAGCACCACAGCAACACCAGCACACATGGAAGAGGGGCAAGACTGAAGAATGTTTGTAGGAAACTCCTAAAACTCTCCTGTCTCCCTCCTGAACTGTGATTCCTTTTTATTTCTGTTGGGGTTTTACTTTCTTCCTAAGCATGACAGATGAGCAACATCGCTGAGGATCCAAGCAGGAGGCTTGGTGCTCCTCATGGCTTGCTGTAGGGACCTGTTTGGCATAAAGCTTTCTGAGACCTAATGCCGCTGTCAGGCGGGCTCGGGAGGGCATCTTCTTTCAGGGTTATGTCTGCAGGGCCCATGGGGGACTTCCACCTTTTCCTGTGGAACCAGCTGTGGGAAACCTGCTAGAATGGCACGTCAACTTCAGCTGCTGAGCAGCGTGTGATGGCAGGGGCTGGGCTGCTGGCAGCGCCTCTGATTTTCTCCGCTCTCAGCAGGCCCTGGTGCAGCTCTTTGTGTTTCACTGCAGGCCTTCAATTGTCTTGAGACACTTAAAGGTATTTTGCAACCTAGTGTGCAGGTAGTGAGTGAAATCAGCCTTGCTTAGCAGAAACCAAGGAATATCTCTTGACTGACAGCAATTTTGGAGAACAGGGTTCACTGACTGAACTGGTACCTGCTGGGCCTGTGTTATATTTTGGGGAGAGAGACTAATATGTTGCTGTTTCATAGGATATTGTGAAGCTACGGATTGCAACTTCTGTATCACCTGACTCCCCTGAGGAAAGGAGGTTTATGCAACCCTTCTGCCAGCCTGTTGTCTGCTACTTTGCCCCCTGACCCTGTTGACTAGTGGCAGCCAAATTCAACAGAGAAAAACCTAATATTTTAGATTATAATCTTCATAAGGTATAATTGAAGCAAGAGATGCAAATTCATCGTTCACTATGAATGTGACAGGCTCCTATGGGAATTCTGACATCTAATATAAGCTAGTAAACTTCCTGATATGAATTGTCACTATGAACGTTTCCAGCCTCAAGAAAAGCTTCAGCAGATACCAACCATATTAGGCCCCCTGTGAGATGCAGCTTTGACCAAGCTTTGCCAGTTCAAAAATACTCAAAACTGCTATCCTTATGCATATTATTTTAGAAGTCTTATTTATTTGATATGAGCCATGTCTTGATCTGGCCTAGTTTTTGGGGCGAGCTCTACATGTTGATAATGAGATGACTGTACTTGGTATGTTAAAGAAGTCGTGCTGCAGTATTTACTGTTAGATGTGTTATATCTAAGCGTAGCAACCGCCAAGCCAACCAGCACTTTGAGGTCGCTTTCTCAAGGAGCCAGAGAGGGAAGTCTGCTGTCCCATCTAGACATGTACCATAGGCCATCTAGAGCCTCCCTCCTCTGAGGAGAGGTAGAGAGAGCTGGGACTGCTCACCCTGCAGAAGTGAAGGCTCCAGGTGGGTCTGATCAATGCGTTCGCATGTCTGAAGGGAGGGTGTGAAGAGAACGGGGCCAGGCCCTTCTCAGTGGTGCCAGGGACAAGGGGCAGCAGGCGCAACCTGAAGCACAGGCTGGTCTGCCTGAACACAAGGAAAATTCTTTGATGTGAGGGTGACTGAGGCTGGAGCAGGTTGCTCAGGGAGGCTGTAGAGTTGAGATATTCACACTATTGTTAAGATCCTCAAAGCTGCTGGATGGGGCCCTGGGCAAGTTGCTGTAGGTGACCCTGCTAGAGCAGGGGTTGGACTGGATGATCTCCAGAGGTGCCTTCAGCCTCGATGCTTCTGTGACTTTTGTGACAAGTTTATCTGCTTTATAATACACCGTAAGCTGAAGCTTGTTATATAATTCTCTATTCAACCAAATGCTGATATATATTTTTTTTCAGCCAAAGCAGAACACTGTTCATAAGATCTTTGTAGTGCAGCATTGTTTGATGCATCTTTTAAGTCTTTTGAAGATTTTTCTACCACATTGTTCAGTGTCTCTCAGATGGACAGTGATGCACTAGTTTACACAACCTGAAGGTTTAGTATCTTTTTAACTTTTTTTTTTTTTTTGTATTTAGGCATGGATAACTCTTCAAAGTAAATAAAGTAAATATATGCTGTATATGTATTTTAAGAGAAATGGAGATGCATGGGGGGTCTGCACAGAGCTTATACAACCAGAGGATGTTTTGTTTTTCTTCTGCATGTCCTGCTTTGTCAAAAGTAGAAAAACATCATCTATTAATTTAATCAGGCAAATGCTTAGGTCCATGGCACTCTTACTCCTGCATATCTATCTGTTGTTTTGTTTTTAATTTGGAGGCAAAATTATGTTAAAGTCAAAATGTAGACTTGTATGAGGAAAACGGAAGCTTTTAACTTGAAAATAACAAATTGCTCTGCACCAGTGAGCAATCTAATTTATAAAGCACATACAACTGTATTCTGGGCCAAATGCAGAAGTACTAAATCCAGCTAATTTCCTTCAGCTCTTATTGCATTATCTTCAAAGCACCTAGGCTAATGAAGAGGACTTGGCTGAAATAATTTTGAATGTTATATCAGATGAAAAATATAAACAGCCATTGAAAGCTGAACACAAGAAAACCATTGCAGAAGAGCACATGGCATTTAAAGTTGTCTTAAATCTAACAATGTTTTTTCAAATAAGGTCCTGTTGCTACCCAGCTTTCACAAATGTTTGCACAAAACGCAATCCACGTGTGTATGTTTTTTCTTCGTCTCTTTAGATATGTTTCCATTTGCAGTTTCACCCAAAAGCAAACTCTTTCCAGGGGCGTGCTGGCAGGCTGGGCCAGTGAGCATTGCACGAGGTGAAAAGCAGCATGGACACACTGTGCAGATACTCAAAACTGAGTCAAAGGACCAGGTTTTAAAGTGTAAAGTAGGAAAATTCAGTAGCACCAATATCAATGCATATGAATTTCTACTATGTAGTAACACAGCATATGTGTTAACACCTGCTGTGGCCTATAGTTTGGTTACAGCTTGCAGCTTGTATCCCTCCTGTGGAAAAAAGAAATAAAGCAAAGCTCTACCTGTGGCATTGCTGAGCTGAGTCCAGTGAACTCAGCTGTCCTCTTTCATGCACTTGCCATGTTTCAATCTCATTCCATATATTCCAAGACACTGAGGTGGGATACGCACTTTGACATGAAACTTGGTGTTTATGCGTTGCTCTTCAGACTCAGTAGTTCCATACAAATAGGACAAGTAAGGACAAGTAACTTTGGACACAGTGGATGCAAGTTAGAGAAATAGTGCCATCCAAGGTGTGCAAAGCCAACACAGCATTTTGTGTTGCAGCATTTCCTCAGATTCAATTGAATGGAGCTGTCTTAGTCTTGACTTCTGTGGAGCCCCCAGGGGCTCCCAGAGCTTTAAACATAAGAGGTCCATCATTTCAAGGAACTTGGCTGTCCAGCTGCCTGTGTGGCAGCCTGGCCTTTTGATATCACTTGTGAAAAATGATAGCAATATTGCTGTGCTTACATGCAGCCTGTTTTCTTTAAACTCTTCAGATCTACTTGTATTCAGACAATGAGAAAGAAAAATGCTTTTATTAATGAAGCGTCGCTCTCTGTTCCAGTTTCCTGCATTACCTTGGCCGCTCTGTGCGCCTGACGGTGGAGCGGTTCCTGCCTGCTCACCTGTCCTGCGGGCCAGCCGGTGCTGCCCGGCGCTGGGGCCTTTCGATTCCCCTCAGCTCCGCAGCCTGGTACCTGGTGTCAAGGAAGCCCTGTAGTGCACTGAGGAAGGTGCTGGGAAGCGACCCTGTCCTTCCCGGCAGTCCAGTGCTGGCAGGAAGGAGTTGCGGAATCAACCCAAGGACCCCTTCATCTGCATCGCACCCAGCCAGAGTGATACCTGCTCGGGTGCCTGAAAACTGCCCTTAGTCTTTCCCTTTCCCCCAGACAACCCCCGGAGCTTACGTAAGCCTGCCTGTCCTCTTGCACGTCAGGCCGATTTTAAATGCAAAGCCCAGTGATGTGAGATATTGCCTAATCGCATTAGCCTTCCAGGTAGCTCTCCTGCCCTGGCCCTAGCTCATGTTCTGGAGCGCTCCATGGAAGTGAAGTGTGGGAAGGAGGCAGGTTGGAAGTTAGGGGCTGATCTTATTAGTGCAGTTGTTTCCTATTATTATGGGGGAAAATGTTTTATAGCATGGGAGAAATTGTAATTGTAAGCAGTGGAATGAAACCATTTTTCCCTTGGTCTGACACAGGTTTGCCACCTGACCATAGATACACAACTGTCCATATGTTCACACTACTGCCACTAAAGTGTCCAGCATAGTCCCCAGCTGGCACCAGGGCACTGGCAGGTCAGGACAGATGCAACGGGGCCTGTCCTCACCCCTGTCCCTGGAGAAGGAGCCTCACTTGCATCCCTGGTACCTGAGCCTTCTCCAGGCTTGTAGTGTGTGCAATGAAGTCCCTGGAGCTTGTGCGGGGTGATGGAGTCAAGCCCCTCACCATGCCTGTGGCTTGTAACCAATGCTTTCCATCCCTTTTAATATTGAAAACACCGGGCTTGGCCTGTTTTATTAGGGCATTTTGGAAGCTTCTGTCAGCATTCAGCATTACTATAAGGCTGAATTGGGTCTGGGCAGCATCCTCCCTCCAGGAGGGCTCTCCACAAAATCCCAGTTTCTTTACTACTGAAGGGTTTCTAGCTAACTCACTGGTTTGCCATGGATTCTTAAACATATTATTCAATGGAGGCATTAATACATACCCCCAAGTGCCCAGTTCAACGGGGCTGTGCTCGAGCACCCCTGGGGCTGCAACAGCAGAGGCAGGTCCTGTGCAGAGCAAGGCTGCAGTGAGCGGGAGCACAGGGAGGCTCCTGCCGGCCTGGCCATTCAGCACCGTCCCTCCCTGCGGCGCCAGCTGTGACAATGGGGCCCAAGAGGGAGGAGGTTCCCACCCTTCTCGCCACGCTCAGCCTTTTGCAGGCTTGGAAGCTCTTGGGGATGATAAAACACAGACCAAATACGAATTCCAGCAGCAACAAAAAAATCCAATCTAGTATAAGCAAGGACAGTAGAAGTCCTAGGGCATCCGGAGACTCCTTTGCTTTCCCAGGCCCTGCTGTCGGGAACGCTGCTTTCACTTCGGAGCTCCTGTGGGAGCTGCTGCAGACAAACCCCACTCGTGAAGGAGCCAGGAGCAGCCAGCTCGGGTAAAGGACCTGGGTGTTTGCGTTTGGTTAGGCAAATTTCATCCTTCATTTTCATCCTGAGGCCATGAAGAAGCCAGGCTCTGATTTGCCAAGGCACTTTGGGTGGTGGCAGGAAGTTTTTCTTTCTAGAAGTTTTCTCCAGCCTCATAGGAAGGGGGGTGGGGAGAGGAGAGCTAGTGGCTGTTCCCCCCGCAAAGATGACTGTGTTGAAGTAGGAGCTTCTGCTTCATCTTCTCAGACCTGGATACCCTTCATCTCCGATAAGAGCACAGTGCCAGCCATGTCTCACAGGAAGGAAAGCAAATACTTTCATCTAAATGATGGAGAAAACTGGCAATGGAAGGTCAAAGGAGAGTGCCCCCAGGAAAAACACGAAGGTGAGCATGGTATAAAGATAAGGAAAAATCAAGATCTGACATCTTGAGAACCCCATGTTCTTAAATCACATAGACTTTGGGGCAACTCAGCAGTGCTTTAAGAGTTTTGCTGATTTGTCTTCAAGAGATGCATGTTTCCCAAGTAGCAGACGCTAAACAGAACCAGACTATGTCCAGGAATGGCAGTTACTGCTGCACAGAACGAGACAGGCTTGCACTGAAATGCACCAATAGTCCCAGATGCCGAGGAAGGAGGATGTGATGAGGGTCAAGGTGTAGTTTCCCACATTGAGTCCAGCCTTTAGGTAGGTGAGAGAGGTTATGAGCGTCATCCTTTTTTTCCATCCTCATGTCAACAAACCTAAAGCTGATTCTTCTTCAGCACCCAATATAAGTCTGTTTTCCTGTCGGACGTGGCCTGGAGTTTGTGGGGGATAAGAAAGCAATATGATCGTACAGCAATCTGAACTGAGAAAAGCCCTCTTCACACCAGAGTCCTTAAATGTTTGCTTTATGTTTCTTTTGATGCAACTTAGAATTACAAGTGAAAGGGTGATGAACTCAATCTGACTTTATTAAGGTCTGTAAATAAAATTGTCGATCCTTGAGTGAGCTCCTGGCCAGCTTTGCCAGCAGTGCCATACCTCACTGGTAAGCACCACTCAGGTAGCTAAGCAGTGCAATGTGTCTCTCCTGTTGCAAACTCCTGTTTGAGGGCTGGTGACTGGCAAATTGGAAAAGGTGGCAATGGGAGGGACTAAGCAAGAAACTGGTTACGAGTGGGTATAAAGTAGACACTAGCTCGCTGTTTCTTCCAGTTAAGTCGGGCTCTGGAAGTCTAGAGGATTTGCACAGACTTCAGAATTGACTGGAGATATTCCAGCTTATTTTTCATAATACTTATTTACTTTCTTCATTCTCCTTTGTTTAGAGTAGAATTTGTATAGAATTTTGATTCAATTGCTGTTAATTAATAATAATAATTAATTGCTGTTGAAAAGGGGTAAGAATGGAGTCTACAGTAGGAAAGAGAAACTATGGGATGATTATTGTAGTCTCTTACAACCCTGCATTTGCAATCTTACAACAAAACATTATAAGCAGTGTAAGACTAGTGAAACGTTAGTATTTTGCTAACAACTAATTATAACTATGTATGAAAGGTACATAATTGGGCAGGATTAAGTTCTGTTGCTTAAGATGGTTTATTGTTCAATTCATTTGGGATGAACGTGTTTTAGATAAACGTACACTTTTTGTAACTCCTTAAATTCACTCTTACAGGTAGTAAGTGCTTTTTCTTGGTGGATGTAGTGACGGCAACTTTGTTTTTGTAAGCAAGGCAACTTTATAATTGTGAGAATTTCCCTTCAGCTTTGTAAAAGTAGAGCAATTAAATGGCATAGCTTCATTGTCCGAGTGCTTAAACTATTAAAGAAAAATGTCATTATTGATGCATCTTTTCAAGAAACAGAAATACACACTTGCCCGTGGAGATGGTATGTCTCTGAAAAGACGTTCCCATGTTTTTGTTGGCAGAAGTGCTCCACGGAAGCCTCTTGCCAAAGAGTGAGGGCCGAGCCTAGTGTTCTTCAGCGATGAGTGCGTGAGCAGCCTCACTGCCAGCTTGCGCTGTGATTCCTCCTTCTCTCCTGCGAGCTGTGGAGCCTAACGTAAACAGATACTACGTATGCTGTGACTTAAAGATATTTAGTTTCTGTAGAGTCAGAGGAGATCTACATGTAAACAATTGGTATCTGTACCTTGGAGGTATTTTGGTGTCACTGTATCAGTTCTGCTCCTCTTTCGACTGGGTCAATAAGAAAAGCGCCCTAGGGCAGAGCCAACCATGTAGATAACACCCTAATTCCGAGACTTTTGGCGCCGAGATCTCTGTGCAGCAGGAGTATTTAGGTGGCCTGCGGTGCTGCGGAAGCATCTCTGAATTGTGTGATCTTGTGTTTCGCAGGTGGCTCCGGAAGCTGGTGCAGGACCCACAGTAGCTCCCAGCCCACCCCGGCGCTGGGCACGTGCGGGGGGTTCTGCTCAATTTTTTCCGCCGGGCCCGTGAGTCCCTAGCGGGGAACGGCGACCGCAAAGCTGCTGTCCACGTGGACCGGTGCCGACATCTCCCGCCCGGCCGCCAGAGCGTCGCCAGCCAAGCCCCGCGACATGGCCACCAACGGCACCAAGGTGGCGGACGGACAGATCGCTACGGAAGTCAGCGACGCGTCCATCACTAACGACAAGCCTAAAACCTTGGTAGTAAAAGTGCAGAAGAAGAAGACAGATCTTCCAGACCGAGATACCTGGAAAGGAAAATTTGACTTTCTTATGTCCTGTGTAGGTTATGCCATTGGCTTAGGGAATGTGTGGCGATTTCCGTACCTTTGTGGCAAGAATGGCGGAGGTATGCTTGCCGATTCCTTCTTACCCCCCCAGCATGCTTGTCTTTTGGAACCCACTGTGAAAATTACCAGTAAAAAAAAAATGTGTTAATAGCTTTCTCATTTATACACGTGGGTGTTTTGTTTCTGTTTTTTAAATGAGTGCAGAAGCTAGAAACAGCCAGTTCTGGTTAAAGCCTTTACGTTATCCGTGTGCTGTTGTGATAGGTGGAATCAACAAAATACATCACACTTCTATTTTAGCTTTATATTTAAGTTGCTTAAATGATGGGAAAATGTATAATTCCCCTTATCTTCATACCTTAAGATACCATTTCAGAAAGGTGCTTCTCTTTGTTTTGAGTGGTTATATAGAGGGAGAAAAAAAAAAAAAAAAAGTGTTTGCTCTCAGTTATAAATACAGAAGCGCTGCAAACAGCAGTACTTTTTTCACTGTAATAGATTTTTTTGTTACTTCTTTTTAGGTGCATTCTTGATTCCCTATTTTCTTACTTTAATTTTTGCTGGAGTGCCGCTATTTCTTTTGGAGTGTTCCCTTGGCCAGTATACATCTATAGGGGGCCTTGGAGTATGGAAGCTTGCTCCCATGTTCAAAGGTACGGTATGAAATTGGATTACTTCACAGTTCCTTCCAAGTTGCAGAAGTTGCACAAAAAGACAGTGCAAGGACAACATTTTCTTATAGCTTAACTTTTTTTACTTAAAACCTAATTTTCCACAGAAACCTCTAAATTTCTGAGATGTAACTGGCAATTATGAAACAGGTTGGACTATTACTCATTCTCAGGCATTAGATTCTCAACAAGCTTATTTCTGAACTTTTATTTTTGTTAGAAACATGTGTGAAGACGGTTCCAAATAGCATTTTAAATCTAGCAATAATTGTGGGAGCAGGTATGAGGTTTCCCTACTTAGCCATTGCATTAGAAAATTCTTTCTATTCCAGGTCACAAGGATCTGTAGCCCCCTTTTGTTCTGCATTGAAGTGCAAAGGTTATACAGTATCAAAGGTGGCAATTTCATGCTAAATTATGCAAGATCAAGTCATTCCATACTGACGTTCTTACCTATTTTGGGCTTCTCATTACTGGAACCTCTAAGATTTAGTCTGGATCCTGCCCGTTGGCACAAATCTCGCACTCCATTCTTTTCATCCTCCAATCCCCAACTCTTCTGACACTCAAGAGCTCCTGAATTCTGGACCAGCAGAGAAACAAGTGTCATATTATTAGTTACAGACTGCATCATGTACACAGTAGCATTAACAGTTTTCACGGGGTTAGCTAAACATTTAAGAGTAGATTTTGTTCTAGGAAATTTTGTTTTGGGAAAACCTAGACAGATGTAAAAAATTTTCTCATTTCCAAGTATTTTAAGTTTGCTCAAATATACTAGTGCGTGTAGGGGGCCCAATTCCATCTGTAGTCTTTGCTTAGCCTTATGCCGAATATCTTGAGTATCTCTCCCCACTTGATGCCATGTGGCAATTGTCACCAGCCTGAATACTTTAAAATACCTCTAAAGTCTTGATAGGGACTAGAAGAGAAGGCTGTCTCATTGGGGAAGGCCTGACTAATTTCTTTAGACTGAGGCGGCGTAGTGTGATCTATAGCACGAAGCACCTTTGCTGGTGTGGCAAAGGGCTCACACAGCCCGTGTGGATCTGTCAGAAGCTGCTGTGAGACTGGTGCTTCAGACAGTGAGTGAGTTAGTTCTCTGCCCTGGAAGTAAAAGAAATCCTGCAAAAGCCAGCAAAAGCTGAGACTGCCTGCTGCAGCACATTGGGAACACCAGCAGTGGGCTTAGAGATGAACACACTGTCACTCAAATTAGTGACCTTTTTATGATGGTACTTCTAAAATTCAGACTCAGTTTCTATGGATTTTAGTAAATGGTGCCTACCTTGTACATTGCAGCTACTCTGCCACACTGGCAGAACTCTGCAAGAGACCTGAACTATCGCTCATACAAACATTGCTTCAAGTCACTTTGTTTCTTTCTTTCTAGGTGTGGGACTAGCTGCTGCAGTTCTTTCTTTCTGGCTAAATATTTACTACATCGTGATTATTTCATGGGCTATATATTACCTGTATAACTCCTTCACCACTGTAAGTGCTGGGTGGAATGGGGGGAGTTGTTTTTTTAATGAAAAGCAAAGTGACAGCTGATTCACCTACCTCAGTGTAAAGGTGTGGTGTTAATGTAAAAGGCATACAAATCCAGTCAGATGAAACATTTCATGTTAAATGCAAATTTTATTTAAAAAAAAAAAAAAAAAAAGTTTCCACAATCAACGTGGGATAGAAAATCGAAGAAAACCACTCCATTCAAAGAATGTCAGTGGAGAAGCACACTAACAGCTTGTTTTAGAGCCACCAGTTTCTAGTACCCTATTTGTTTAAATTTTCTCCTCTTTCTCAAGGCTCATGGCCACTCACCTTTCATGAGCATCCTTTCAGCTTCACTTACACTGGTGCTGCTCATCCTGGCAATGCTCTCAAGACTAGTGTATCCCTTTGCGTTTGAGCTCACAGGCAGTCAGTCATCTCATTGAAAGAAATTAGCTAGAGTATAATAGATTGCAGTAGTAACCATTGTAATGCTTTTGGAGAAAGTAAGGAATATTTTCGTATCTGATTCACATACCTGATAGACAGTTAAACAGATAGACAGTTATGGGGCGGGTGTGCATCCCAGGGTGATCAGTGCATGACAGGGCTTGAATATTAGGTCTCAATTCAGCTGTCACTTCTAGTAAAGAGAGAGAGATACCCAAGATGATGCTCACTTTAAAAGCATGTGTGTGTTTGTTTTTCCTCTTTCTTAAACAGACTCTTCCTTGGAAACACTGTGAGAACCCATGGAACACTGACCGCTGCTTCTCCAACTATACCTTAGCAAATACTACCAACATGACAAGTGCGGTGGTCGAATTCTGGGAGTAAGCTGAGAAAAAATTTTCTCTGTATCATTTCAGGGCATATGCAAGGTTCAGCTTGTTGTAATTCATGTACTGTCTTCTGAATTAGCAGCTGTCAAACGCACTATTCTGTTTGCTGATTCTAGACGCAACATGCACCAAATGACTGATGGATTGGAAAAACCAGGGCAAATCCGATGGCCGCTAGCAATTACTCTGGCAATTGCCTGGATTCTGGTGTATTTTTGTATCTGGAAGGGGGTAGGCTGGACTGGAAAGGTAAGATTAAATACTGCTGCAAATACATTACAAATGTCCATTTTACTCAAATATCCTGAAAATTCATGAGGTAAGAGACACTAGAGAGTGTCTCGCTGGAAAAGCTCTGTGAAGAATTGCATCGCTCTCCTACTTGCACTGACACAGCACCATGTTCTTCAAAGCTGGTTCCTCTGTAGCTAACTCTGACCACAGCCTGGGATGATGTGTTTGCTTAAAGCCAGTCTGTAAGTGCCTAGTTTTGCCAGAGTTATATTAAATTGCCTAAAAATATGTCTGCTCATTCCAGCAGACATGCAAACATTATATCTAGCTTGGATAGCAGTGGTTTACATACAGAATTTCAGCCCTAGCTGCCTCATTTCTCCTAGCTGCAAAGAAGGTGGCAAAATGAAGGCTGACTTGGTTGCTTTGGAATCTGCCTTTATAGTGACTTTTTATAGGGCTTTTGAAAAGACAAGAGAATAGGAGCCAGTATAACAATTATATCATAAACACAGATGGAGAGTGTGGAAAATATAAAACAAGCTGTCTGAGAGCAAAAGGACAACTGATATCCTAGAAGGAGTACTGGAATCATGAACCCTGTGCTTTTGGGAGCTCCTCAGGTTGGGATTGAAAAAAACAAAAACAAAAATGTGAAACATGAGCCCCTGATGCAAAATCATCCCAATACACTCAATTCCACCTCCAGGAAGGTGCTCTGCAAGGCCTGTGCTGTGACTGCCATGGTGTGCAGGGCATCCTCCCCTCAGTGCTGTCCCTGCTGTACTGAGCTTCCCCTTGAGAAATACTTCAGTTTCTAACAGTCTTCCTCCATTGCTGTTACGGTAGTTTGGGGGAAGCAAATGTTTTCTGAAGAGATATTGTGCGTGGACCGCTCTTCCTGCTACATTCAGTCACAATGTCTTGTTTCTTCACATTAGGTGGTGTATTTCTCTGCTACTTATCCCTACGTTATGCTGCTTATCTTGTTCTTCCGTGGTGTAACACTGCCTGGAGCAAAGGAAGGCATTTTATTCTATATAACTCCCAACTTCAGTAAGCTTTCCGACTCTGAGGTAAATATTTAATCCCTGTAAACAAAAGTGTCAGTGCTAATTGCTTCTGTTTCCGAAATATGATCTGTTCCTCAAGTGCAGAAAGGAGATTTTTAAAAAAAATATATTTCCTGCAATCAGGTTTGGCTGGATGCTGCCACACAGATTTTCTTCTCGTATGGTCTGGGCCTTGGGTCACTGATTGCCCTTGGGAGCTACAACCCTTTCCACAACAATGTTTACAGGTAAGCAGCTGACTGCACGCGCTAGCCCGGAACCTTCCTCTTCCAGTGGGAGCGACGTTCTGGCTTTTCCCGTACTATATCAGTGAAATAAAGTATAGTCTCTAATTTGAAAAGTAAATGTTCTAACTAGGTAGGAATGAGATTTGTAATGTCATTTATACTAATGGGAGAGACAACATGTCTTGTTCAGTGTGAAATGGAGCCCAGGCTATGAAATTATGAAGCCCTAAATCATGAAATGTACTCGCACAAGCTCTCCACAGGACAACAGTACTATACTGATGTACAGCAGCATTACTTTACCTACTGCTTAAAGCACCTTACCTTTGTTTCAGGGATTCCATCATAGTCTGCTGCATAAATTCATGCACAAGCATGTTTGCTGGCTTTGTCATCTTCTCCATTGTTGGATTCATGGCAAATGTCACAAAGAGACCTATTGCAGATGTTGCAGCATCAGGTATATGATATATCTTTCTCTAAGATGTTCGGTGGCATCGAGTTTTGTTTGTATGTTGCATCCCACTGGTTCATGTAACTGTTGAAAAGCCTTCCCTCCGGTCAGACCTCAGCTCCCGCTCATTTCAGTGGCCCTGACCGCGACAGCGAGAACCTTGCTTCAAACCTCTCAAAGCAGCACCAGCAAAATCACTTAATGCCGAGTAGATTGGCGGCCTGAGTAGTGTTTGCAAACGTTGGGTGTGGAGGACAGTCAGCTTGGACTGATGCGATGAACACGAACAAATTCTGCATACAGTGACGTGAGATCATGGGCTCTTGCTGCTGAAATTGTTCAGCAAAGTGAAAGAAGGAATAACAGTCATTATACTTGAGGAAAATATACTCTATAATTTTGGTAGGGATTTAAATTCATTTTACTGTTTCTTAAGATTGAGCCCTTTGAGGCAGATCCTTTTCTTACCTGTCCACAACTATAGCTATGAGTCAATTCCTGGTCTTGGTTGTGGATCCCATGTTATCCTTTTAACTGGAACAGTGAGTTTTCTGTGGAAGGATTCTGTCTACTTCATCTGCTGTTCCTGGACTTTCTTCCAGATGAAAAGGCTTTAAGTAGCAGAGCAGATGGCCGCCCTAACCCAGCTGTTGTACCAGACACTCATTTAGCAGTTCTGGCCACAGGGAGGGTTTTGATAACTAAAGCTTGGTGTGTAGTCACTGGTGGACAAAACACGTCTGACTAGCAAACATATCCCATTGATGAAATAATCTCTGCTTTCTTAACTAAGGGAATTTAAGCCCCAAGAATAATCTGCAACACAATACACATGCAGAGAACTTAGCAAGAAAAATATGATGGCTACACAGTTGTCAAAAATGCTCTGGAGTCAATGGTGTGTGAAATAAGCTTTTTCAGTGTGTGCGCTTGATATAATTATATAAAGATCTGCAAACAAAGCAGTATTTATGTACCTTATATTAAGCTCCTAAATATCTTTTAAGGTATCTAATAGCCTTTTCAAAGATGCTTATGACCTCCTGTGGACACTAATTCCAATGGGTATTTGGCAATCTGACCCTTTAATTATGGGTCAGATTAATTTCCCCTGGTAAATTCAGAAAATGATGCTTTCTTTTAGTATCACAAGGCATGTTGTTTTGCAGCCCTTTTTATGGCTTTGTAAGTTAACATAAACTAACGTGTATCAGGGCTCTTATTCTCAGAATATAAAATGTAAGTTTGCAAATGCTTTTCTGATCTCCTCCTTTCTAGTACACACCATTTCTGTTCATCTTTAGAGCATCCTAGAAACCAGAACTAGACAGACCCACAGCACTAAACTATCCCCGCAGGTTTTGGTTTAAAGTAATGTTGAATTTCAAGTTGGATTTCACCTAAATACTCTTTAAGGCAAATCTAGGCCAGATTATGCAATGAAACAGCATGAGTTTTCCCTTCCCTTCCCTGCACACACATACTCACCCACTCTTCATTTGGACATATCTCCTGATATATTTTGATTTTTCCTGAAGGTCAAGAAAGAAGGGAAAGCAGTTAAATACACATAGCTGTTATAACAAAATCGAAGCTTTTGTTACTATGCTTAATAAGATAAAATGAGTAACTTGACTGCATAAAGCACATCTGTATTTTTCCAGGTGGGCCTGGAGGACTCTTGGGGTCAGAAATTTGAAAGTCACGGGGTAGACTTGGAAGATGCAAACTGATACAAACTAGACACCCCAGGGTGTGCAGCTGTGTGGCCTTTCTGCTCAGGGAGCAGCAAGGCCATTGCAGTGACTTCCTGCAGCTTGTGTAACGCCGTATTGGACAGTACAGAACAGTCAGGTTTGCCCGTACATTCAGCTCTGGGTCATCAGCCTGGGAACACAGGACAATCAGTCTCTTCCACTTGCTGAAACAAGCTCAGATTGATTAACTTCATCTGATTTTGAAAGGTGTAGCTGCTTCATATAGAAAAATAGCATCTGCTCCCAGATTTTTCTCTCTCAGGCCCAGCAACCAATTCTTAACAGAATGCAATAGCTTTTTTTGTCTGCACAAGAGAAAAAGAAATGAGGATATCAGTAACATTTGTAACGCAGCTGTCTCTTTAGAGGAGGTTTTATGTTTTAAAAATAATTTAGGCTAACATCTCAGTAACTAACAGTTCCTTAATAGTTCTGAGAGTCATTTGTTTATGAGAAAAGGTGAAAGTATCTTTTTTTCAGTTAGGTAAAGGAACATGAACAGCAAAATTTAACTAAACCTGCTTTCCTATAGATTTGCATCTTTTATAACCTAGCATCCTCCACAAATAAACTGTTTTCTGTATTCCAAAAAAATGGTAGAGCACTGGCTACTCTGCAGTTCTGCAGATGTGGGTATGCTTATTTGGTCTTTTTTTTTGGCTACCTTGTTGGCCTAATTGTTGGTTTCTGATTACATTCCTCTCAGCGAGGTACATTAATTTGGGGTTTCTTTTCCACGCATCCACAATTTTCATGAAACTTCTAATTACTACCTCTGGAAAGTCTGCTTCCATCAAATTTGGCTGAAAATTTTCAGTAGATGCAAAAGTTACTAAAGGCACAGGCAGAGGACACACGAAATTAATAAACTTAATTTTCTTTGGAAATCGAACTAAATCTACCAGAGTAGTCAACTAAGTCGGCTCTTTTTTTGACGGCTAGGAGAATGCAGCATGTGAGTGATGTTGACTTGTCGTTATTACGTGCTGTGACTCGCAGTGTTTGGACAATGGCTAGAGACGAGATGCGAAGGGACGAGCATCAGAGCTATGCTGCTTTCTAAGGTTAAGTAAGGTCTCAATAATGGTGAAAAAAAAAACAGCAGAATAGCTCTTCTCATTTTATCTGGCAGTACCTGTCCGTTTTCCTCTCCAAAGTGTGACATTTTTTGGTTACCAGCCACTGGATTCTGAAGAAGTTACATATCATTCCTAGGAAGTAATGACTTAGTTTCTTACCCACACCTAGTCATAGAAGTTCTCATAGAATTGGAGAGTATCTGACTAAGGTACTGTGTCAGTCACCAAGGATGACAAATCTGCCAATTATATACACAATGATGAGAGATAATAGCAGGAATTTTCTGGGAATTCCTATTGGGAGGTGTCTACCACCACAAGCAAAATAATCCTAGCACCCAGTCACACTGATGTCTTCTCTGCTGTTTCTCCTACCAGGTCCTGGACTGGCCTTCCTAGCTTATCCAGAAGCAGTTACACAGTTACCAATTTCTCCTTTGTGGGCAATACTGTTCTTCTCCATGTTGCTTATGCTGGGAATCGACAGTCAGGTAAAAATGGTGCAAAAACTTAACAGTGATGATGAAAGCTGCCTGCAGCAGTGAGCCATGCAGCTGGCCCCTTCCTGTGCGTTCTGCCCCAGCAGCTGCTGGCGGTGCCGGCTGCTTCCTGCCATAACGACAGGGGTAATGAGAAAAGAAATAATGGGAGCCTGGTGTGGTCAGAGTTGGTGCTAGGGTGCTTCTCTGTGAATGGTGGCAGCATACAGAAAGTATGTAGCAGTATTCTGGAGGCAAAAGTAACTTTCTCTGAAATCTAACCATTCCACAGCAATATTAAAAATACTTTTGAGACGTCCATCAGTGCAGGAAATGCTGCAAAATACTTCACAAGAGTTAAATGCTGCACACATTTCTTTAAGACAACGTCAAAACTTAGCAAAAGAGAACATGCAGAGTAAAAGGATACAGGATGCGTTTTATTTTAAGCATGAGAATTTCTGGACCAATTCAAGAACCAGTAAGCCCCGCTCTGAGGACATTCATCACTGTAGCATGTTCTGAAACTATTACCCATGGGTAAGGGCCGAAGCTTTGTTGATTCAGGCCTCAGTTGAGATTTATAGATGTCTGCTGGAAACTAGAGGTTTTGCAAATCCACATGAAAAGATATGCTCCAAAATAACTGTCTAGATGTGTAATAATAATATTAAAAACTAGAAAATTTTACTGCAAATGAACAACAATAATAAAAAAAATAACCTTTCAGGAACAACAAAAATGACTTCATATGGTAGAAGGCCTTTGCCCAAGAAAAGCATTAATTAATCAGTAATCCACGGCACACGGGTAGCCACTATGTTGTAAGCACTGAAGGCAGCGCCGTGTTGTGTTGCGAAGGGGCTGCTTCCGAGGCTGGGTCAGGGATGTCCTTTCTCTTCCCGAGTGTTTGGTCATCTGAGTGTGACCAGTCAGAAGAGTCAATCCACCTGTAAAGCTGTGTTACCAAACTAGCAACCCAAAGACAGTTGTTGGCACAATCTTGATAGCAGATTAACGGATATGCAGAGTTACTAGGTTAGTACAGAACCAGTCTTTTGGTAGAATAAACCCGTGATTCTTTACAAATCCAAATTATCTTCAGCCAGTGAAGCAAAATATGAAAATGCAAGGGGGTATTTCATCCTGCAACATGAAAAGAAATTGAAAATTCATGTTTCCTATTTCCTTGTTTTTCAATGAGCTTCAGGCTTGACAATAAAACGTATTGCTCAGTCTAGGGAGAAGCTACTGTGAAATTAATTGGGTCAAAAAATATTCTTGCAAGAAAGTGACTCTAGGCAACTAACAGCTGAGGAAGGTAGTCTAATATTATTAAAGACAAGATGTCTACAGGCTGTCAGGCTTTCCTCATTTTCTATTAATCACTGAAAAATGTCATGCTCTATAATTCATAGGAAGACCTACATATATTGGTTAAATTCTGACTGTAGTCCTGCAAATTCTGCCTATTTTCATAATTTTGGCTATCATAATGAAAACGTTTATTATATTTGCAGACATATAAATAAAAATCTACAGTACTACAGTGCTTTTCACTTGGAGGACCACATGTCCTCAGTGTAGCTCCAGAAAAAAAATCCATGCAATGGGAAGATTGTCAATTTATAGCATGTGAGAATTAATCCTGGGGAGAAAACACCTTTATAGAAAATCCTAGATTTACTCTACAAAGCAATAATTTCATAAGACTTTTTTACTTTATGTTTTTACTTTTGTTTCTATTGGCTTTCCTGCATGTGGGTGAAACCACAGAAAGGATAGATACAAGTTTTTGCAGAATCCCTGATCAAAGACTACAACTGTAGGCACATCACATCTCTCACAAGAAAAAAAAAAAAAAAAAGAAAAAAAAGAGTGCTTTATCTTAGTAAAGCACAGACTCGTTCACAATTTTGGAGTGTTTGTCTAGCTGGGAATATTATTTTACGGACCTTTTTAGACAGAAACAGTATTCAGAAGCTCTGCTTCCACTGAAGTCAAGTGAGTTTTCCTTTGTCATTTCGTGGCTGCAGCTCTCGCCCATCGATGAGCGCTCTGAAAACACCCCCTACACATCATGCTGCAGTCGCAGTGCCGGGCGCTGCATTTCACTTGTGGCCTCTCTTGCAGTTCTGCACCGTGGAAGGCTTCATAACGGCGCTGGTGGATGAATTTCCAAAGCTGCTGCGCAATCGAAGGGAAATCTTCATTGCTGTTGTGTGCATTGTTTCGTACCTGATAGGACTGTCCAACATCACTCAGGTATGTCCTGCACAACATACCTATAGGTATGCTATGGCTGCCTATAGGAACGGAGTCCCCAGCACCCCCTCTTGCCCCATATCAGGACTCACTAAGACTGAAGCTTTTTGTCACTTCCACTGCACATTTATTGTGTATGCCTGTTTGCAACTACACTAAGCTTAGGTGGGTAAGTGTGTTTCTCCACAAGCACCACCCCAGCTCTAGCCCCAATGTTACCTGAAGACTTCAGGCAGTGGCCTGTAGCTTGTGTGTGCAAATGCCTGTCGTCAGTGGGTGCAGTGAGAGTCACTCGGGGGTTCACGTAACAAGAAAATACCTGCGCCTGGCTTCCAAGAAGTGGGAGCTGAGGGGCTGTTCCCATTGCTCCCGCTCATCTATTACTCTGCACACTAGTTAAGGGAAATGATTGAACTCTTGGCCAAGAAGGAGTACAGACAAACTCAAACCAGTTAATTGAATTCTAGCAGTAATCCAAATTTTTGCCAGTATTAATCTCAAGTGTCGTAAGACTTACTTAATGTTAGCAAGTTAAAATGAATGTTAAATATGTTTTTAAGGTATTTATTACTGTTAGTTAAGGAAGAGTAGCTTGCATGTTAATCTATCTTGAAATAGGAATGCTTCGTATTTGTTTTACCATTTCCTTTTTATATGTTACAGGGTGGAATCTACGTGTTCAAGCTTTTTGACTACTACTCGGCCAGTGGAATGAGTCTCCTGTTCCTTGTATTCTTTGAGTGCATCTCCATATCCTGGTGCTATGGTAAGCGGTGCTTTCTTGTTTTATCCACAGTTGACCACATCATAAGGATATTTCAATTGCTAATTTGTTCTTTTGTGTGTGTACACAGTAAGGGTGGAAACAAGATTTGCTTTGGTTTTTGTACCTGGAACTCTGCTGAGGACTTGAAAGTGACTCAGGGATGGTACTTCTGCCTCTTTAAACTACTCTTTGCATCACACTGGGAATCCTTAGATGCTGAGCGTCCCCCAAAAAAGAGGTGGCATGTCCCTTCCCCACTCCTTAGGAAGCCTAGATCTTCAGATGTATTTAGGTACTGCTATTCTCAACATTACAAACTCCAGGAGACTGAGCTTGCTATGTTTCACTTCCAGAAATGACTCTGTCCCTCAGGAGTCTTGCAGTGAGAGCTCAGCTCCTTGGCTAATTGTATCTTGCATCATTGCCTCAAAGAAGTCTGGGCTGACAGTCCATGGTTATAAACATAATCAAATATATCTCTCTATATATTTATATATATATATATATTTATATTCTTGCCTTAGTACTTGTGCATTTAACCTTAGCTCTGTGTTAGCTAGTCCAGGGACATTGTTGCAGAAGTGGTGAAGAACTGGTTTGAATCACAAAACTGGCTCAGAAGTAGATAAATAGAGTTTTTACAGTGAATTAAATACGAGATTGTAAGTAATATGATAGATAAACCTGTTGGAAAATGATGGAGGGTTGGTAGGTAACACCAGTAGCAGAACGGCTTTGCTTTCAGACACAGCTGTGCACATCTCTTGCGCATTTGCATCAACACTGAGTGAAGACTGCGCTGCTGGTTAAGGCAGGGAGGGTTGTTTTTTTTTTTTAAACATTTGCTCTGCAAAATACCATCCTAAGTTTCTCAGGATTAGATAATAATAAAAAGACTTAAAATTGAAATTAACTCAGGATATTTTATTACAACTGACCTTCAATCAGGCTTTCTCAAACTTGGCATGAGTATATTTTACTGGTAGCTAATGAATTAATTACGATGCCATAGGATGAGAGCTAGCCAAAGGATTCTTGGTTCCTGAGTTTGCATATATATATATTTCCTGTACATACAGGTAAAAACTTATATAAGTGCTTATATAGGTACATTTAGGACAGTCTTTCAAACCTCTGCAACTTTCAGTTATGTGATAAGTTTCTGTACTGTTTCTAACTCCCATGTTCTGTTAGGTGTTAACAGATTTTATGACAACATCCAAGAGATGGTGGGATACAGACCCTGCATCTGGTGGAAGCTCTGCTGGTCTTTCTTTACTCCTATCATTGTGGCAGTAAGAAACAAACTTTTTATTGTATGTTCTGAACAATATAAATAGTGTGAACCATGTAGTTGCAATGTAGTTGTAGTAGAACCATAGTGTTGCAATTCCCAGCCTGTTAGGATCACACTAATTCTGACCTCACTCCTTATTTAAAGACACGAGTAATTTTATTGAGGTAAAATAGGCAGAAATGGTATTAGTAAGGGAAGGCTGTGCCTTAGGAAAATGACTTCTACAATTTCAAGATTTTTATTAATCCTCTGGAAATAGTAACTAACCTAGGGCTTAGCTGATGAACAGAGATAGAAAACTGTAACAGACACATAAATATACAAAGAATGGTCAAAATAGAGGATTTATCAATCTCTCTAAAGTCTAAAACTTCCACATGCGCAAAAACTTTCACTTCTTGTAAATCAAATTCCTTCACAGGCATTATCATGGTGACCTTAGGATAGAAACTGAGATTCTGCTTTCACAGGATTCTGTGCAACATATTACCCAAATTATTCTACATTACAGCTGGATTTTTCCAGCAAACTTTGCAAGGATTTTGTGCACTGGGAACTATAGGCCAGTCTTTTACAATGATTTAAGCTTAATCTTGTTAAGCCCCGTAGTATATTATGGAAAATCATAAGCAATGAAATTTGAAGTTACTATACATAATTGTAGCTATGTAGGCACCATTACACATGACACAATACTTCTCATTCACTGATATTTCTCTACTATTCCCTTAAAAGTCACCAAAGATCATCAAAAAGCAAACACACAGCACTGAAGAGGGCCACAAATTCTGTTTCTAAACACACAGCCCTGAAGAGGGCCACAAATTCTGTTTCTGTGGAAGGCTCCTTGATTTATCTCTACCCAAATGAAGCTTTCCAATTTTTGAAAATACCTGTTTGGAAAAAAATATATATATATATTTTGCTTACTTCAGTAATATGATAGGAAAAGGAAGAAGATACTGTGTGTAAAACAGCAATTTTCTCCTGTCCTATAAAGTCTTTGAGCGAGTATGTTGTTGAGTACCTGTTCCAAGGTGGTGGTGACGTAAGAGAAGGTGCCTTCACTTTCTGCTCCCTGGGCGAGTCTTCCTCGCAGGGCTCAGCCACAATCAGAGCGAGCCCTTTATTTATTTATTTATTTATTTTGCTGATTCAGTTAATCAGGTCTTCTCTGACACAAGCTGTTTTAGACATTTGCTGGGGCAGAAGTCTCCCTATAGAACCTGAAGGAAAAAAATGCCGTGTTTTCAGGTAATGTCTGAAAAAAAACACAAAAGCAACCCACAGCTGAAGCAGGTCAATGCAACAGAATATAGGTATTCTTGGGGAAGTGTTCCCTAAATCCCCATCTTTCCCAATAGCCCCCTTCCCTCTGATTTTGTGCAGATTATCTGTGGTTTCCAAGTACCAGCACACATGGATAATCTCAGATGCAGGTTATATATGTGAAAAATGCAGCAAAAAATGTTAATTTTTGTAACAGACTGTTTGGGAAAGTATCCACTCATTTCATGTTATTGAAAGACTCAAAGTAGTCCTTGCATTTCATAAGACCAGTTCTGTTACACAGGCAAACCTGTAGCCACTACCTGAGCTGCAGGTTGCACATGACTGAACTCCTCTTGCACGAGGTGAGCTGAGAAGACTGAACAGTACTGAAGCCTCCAAGGTGCTGCTACCAGACAGGACGCCACAGGCCCAGGCCCTGAGCAACTGAGCATCAGGTGTCTGTGTTGACCTGTGGTGTGATAAAGCTGCATTAAAACCATTATTAAATCTGTTGGTGCCATTATATTTCTTAATGAAACATTAAACAATTTCACAACTACAGAATTTACAATGCAGTTATTTGTACATTCCCGCACTACAGCATTATTTAGTGGCAAATCAGTCAGTGCCACGTGCTGACATCTGCCTGTTTTCTGCAGTCCTCTGTGTGGAAGACCAGCCTGTAGGCCCCTCTACAAGCTGCTGCCTACAGGTCTATTACTAGGCAGCAAAGATGCCTTTTCTTTCTAGCCTGAGGTAGAAGCAGTTGTAGGACTGAGGTCCAAGTGAACCCCAAGGAACTCCTGCACACAGAGCACTGGAAATCTCATCCAAACCCTTTTGTGCCACTGTATTTTTCAGGGAGTGTTTATCTTCAGCGCTGTCCAAATGACTCCTCTCACAATGGGAAGTTACGTTTTCCCAAAATGGGGCCAAGGGGTTGGCTGGTTCATGGCTTTGTCTTCTATGGTGCTGATACCAGGCTATATGGCATACATGTTTCTCACCCTGAAAGGCTCCTTAAAACAGGTAAGTGTCTCTGTTTCCTGCCTTCATGATTCCATTTTGCAAGACCTGTGAGCACTGACCAAAAAAAAAGTTGGGAATTATTTTTAGTTATGCAGTTTACATACAATTTAACAGTTATATACAATTACAGTTATATACAATTACACAGTGTGGCCCCACTGTTCTTTTTTTAAGCCCAGTTATTTTGCATCAAGCTGATAAAAACATAAAAAAATATGAAAAACAGGTACCAAACAGAGAAAAGACAAGGGAGTCTGTAGCATCTGTTGATAAACAGAATTTCCTGCCTTAACATATGTCCCTTTTTCCAAGTTCTGGCAGTGTTGGGCAGTTTGCATTCCAGTTTCTTTTATCTAGAAAATAAAGTAGCAGTTTATATAAAGGAAAAAGGAGATGATACCTCCCATGTTGGGGTTCTTGTATGGCTTAAATCCATCTTAAGAGCCTCAGGGAGATGCTGCTGAAGTAGTGTGAAATGTTACTAAGGTTATTGATCAGTTCACACTGTTTACTTATCACATACCACTATGATGATTAATTTTCTAAATCTGGGTACATCCCTCAGTTTTCCCTCTCCGGACAATGATCCCATTTGGTGCATGAGTGCTGAACCATGCATCTCTGTCCTCCATGACTGTGAGAACCAAAGCTTGTCAAAATGATTTGGCATTTCTGGAATACTCTGAAATCAGCTGACACAGCCATCCTTGCAAAGAGACAGATGATCTTAAGCAGAACTGACTAGTAAAGACCCATGAACTGCTCAGCTCTGGATACAAACACTTGTCCTCAGCAAGTTTGAAAAGACTAAGCGACAGTTCACAGAAGTCTAGAAAACATTTTCTGTTTGAAATATGCTTGCTCTTAGCTCATACTCTCTGAATGTATTTCCCTTGTTCTAAGGCAAATACTTAAGCACAAACAGAGACTGACCATGGGCTCCTAGCAGAGTTCCTCCTCTCCTGCCTCATCATGCAGTCTGGCAAAAATAACCATGCTGAGATCTTAATGCTTGGTGGCACCTAACACTTTGTGCTCTTTCAGCAAAACATCATGTTCAGAATAGACCTAGGACTGTCTGAAAACATGTAAAGACTGACTGTAACTATTGACTTAGAATAGACAAAACTCTTCATTGTAGCCACAATACCTAGAAGGAAGTGTTTAGGGCTTGGCTTAAAACACAAACAAAAATCCCACAGAAGCACCTGTTGACTGTTTTATTTCTTTTGTTTTGTTTTAAACAGCGCATCCAAGTAATGATCCAGCCAAGTGAAGATATCAGTCATCCCGAAAATGCGCCAGATCAGGCCCAACAGAGCAACTCTGCAAACAAAGAAGCCTATATCTAAACTTCCATATTGTAAAAGTACCAATGCTACTCCAGGAAAACAAAAAATATGGTTGAATATGACCACAAATTTATGTCTGAGAATATAATTACCTACCTCTAGTGGCAAAAAAAAAAAATAAATAAAAAAAGAAAGAAAAAAGAAAAAAGGTCATCTCCACTCTCCACTCTAAGGGAATCACCATGAGTATGATCCAACCATTGTGTGAGCTCAGATGTTGACAGTGTTTTGTGTTCTCTGGCAATCCACAGACTGTTAGTGTTTTTATCCTTTCACATTAATAGTTGCATATCTTGGAATTTGTAAACTGATGTGCAAGACCTTTTTAACCTACCTTTTAGCACAACAAGTTTTGTGCTGCTGATTTTTAGTAGTTTATCAGTATTTCTTACTGCTGAATCCCAAGACTGTTATTTCTGATTTTGCAGGAGTAAAATTAAATCTGAAATCGTTTTGTACACAAGAATGAAGTATTTTGTAAACAGGTGATTTCCAATGGAAAAAAAGTCTGCCCTTAAAATTTGTTCCAATAAATGCCATTTGCAGGGGAGAGACTTCTTTCAGTTAACTTTGGAGTCATGGCAGATGCAGCCTTTTTAAATGTTCTTAGAGCAAAGTAAGTTATATAGCTGTTTGTAGCAATACAGCGTAGAATGGCTATAAACAAAATCTCTACCTAGTCTTTCAGGATAATTTTCATGTAAAAAGATTAATTTGTTTTAAACTAAAATATACTATTTCTTACAAAAAGAACATATTTTTGTTTGTGAATCAATACTACATGAATTGCAGGTTTTAGAGGCAAAAATACAAATTTTAACTTTGTAGCAAAATGAACAGTAATATCCAACTCCTAAGAGCTCCTAAAGATTCCCAGGAAAAAAAGTATTTGCAGTTCAAGCTCAGAGGACTTGAGCTGCACTATTATTGTTATAGAATTATTACATTGCCACCAAAATAGAAACCAAAACAATAGCTTAAAGATTGAAGCTTATCCTTGTAATTCCAATTTAAGGTTTAATTGACGACTCTTCTGTTTAATCTGTTAAAGGACTTTAATGGTTTCTAATAAGCAAATTATAAAAGATGGATCTTTAGCACTTTGAAAACATTTTATTTTATTTACCTATTATTTGTGATGATGAAGACATGAGGAAAAGTTATTTCAATAAAAATCTCCACTCTCGGCTCTATCTGTATTCCCCACATGGCTGGAAAGCCCATTCAGCTAATGGAGTTTTTCCCCATGTGGAGAATGCATGAGTTAGCCCTGTACGGTATTTCTTGTTTGGCAGCTATAAGACAGACACAAAGGATTATAGAAAATGCAGTATTTGATGTTTGATTGTAAATGACTTTGACAGAACTGTGCAATGAAACATGCTTTTCAGCAACTTTTTGTGCAACGTACAATGTTAGATAGCACAATTTATGTAGAACTACTACGTGAAAAACATGTTAACTGTGAATGTTGGGTTTTTTGTTGTTTTTGTCTGAAGGTGACAAACATATGTTCTTGCAATAAGGTATTCTCAGAATGTCAAGCACATTATTGTAGAAATATATATATAATATACATGTATTTCAAACTACATCATAAAATCACAGTATTGTTTGGTAGATTCTAAACTGCTTCATACATAGATCAAATGTAAAATATTCTGAAAATCTAAACTACATCCTAAATGGCTACAGCTGAAATGCAAAAGTCCTGTAAGTCTTCGGGATTTAGAGGAAAAACATACATCCCCACCACACATTATACATGATACATACACATTATAATTGTGAATTTCATTAGACTAAGGATAAAGATTCCAGCTTTCTCTTTCTTGTTTAATGTAATCAAGTCCCATGTTGTTCTAAGAAAAATGCAGTATTTAATGTTTGATTGTAAACAATTATGACAGATGTTTGACAGACCTGCTCTTTAGCAAAAAGCTGTACAAACGTATCACATAGCACAAAATAGTGTTGTAGAACTACTGTGTGTAAACTGTGAATAGCTGTATCTTTTTTGTAGTACTTGCCCTGAAAAAAAAAAAAGAATTATTATATGATCATATATGCTTTTTGCAATAAGGAATTATCTGAACACCAAGCAAATCTATCTCTATATAAAATATATATGTAATATATACATATTCTAAAATATATACAGAGCCTGTTTAAAAGAGTACAGTATTATTTAGTAAATTTCAACCTGTTCTATGGACCAAATGTAAAATATTTATAAATTAAGATGCATTTTAAATGTCTATAAATGGTGTCATACTTAAAGCACGATTGTTATGTAAGTTTCCAAGAGTTTAGAGGAAAAAAAAAATAAAGATTATATTATACAGTACATTCAGAATTACACTGTCTTTCATTGGACAGAACCAACATGTTACTTTTTTATGAAACAAGCTCTAAATTTTTCAAATATATAATAATAATAATGTTTTTAAATATCCAGACCCTGTATCACACCAGAAGTGTGTGTTCATGTGTAATGTTGTTACTATTTAGCTACGTGCATATTTAGGTATGTGCATATTACTATACCTTGCACTTAAAAGGAGAGATGAGTGTGTTTCTGAAGCAGTAAATGTGGGCGGTAGCACAAGACGGCCTGACCTGCACCATGTTCATCTGTGCAGCTCTGTGTACTCGCTGGGGCAGCTCACAGCGGGGGTGATCCTGAGCAAGTTCTTAAGCTACAACTGAAAAAAAAAAGAAGATTTCATAACTCCACCAACAATCATGCAGACATTCAGATGATAATGTTAATTTATTAAAATTAATCAGATTTGCTTTGCAATCTGAAAGATACTGAGTGTTGGCTTAACTGCATTTAAATCCCCGTGGTGAGTAGGAATGCTGGCTTGTGTTTGACTTCCTGATCAATTAAGACCTGAAGCCTAGATCAAACACATTTATTACTCCAACAAGCCATGAGAATAAGGATTTCAAAGGAATTCAAAGGATTGTCTTGTTAATAAAAATAATAATAAAGTCATCTGCCGTTATTAGCCCCATGTGGCAGCCTGTCTCTGTAATTACCCAGGAGGGAGGCATCAGACCAGGAATTCTGAGCAGCCACAGTGGAAAGCCTGGATTTGAAACTAAACCTCCATCATCACCACTTCTGCTAACGAGTCAGGCTGTGAATAGCACCACCTCAGAGCTCTTATTTCTAAGTCTGTACTGAAGAGGTTACCAGGCCAAGCTGAACCCAAGGGCCTGACAAACACAGAGATCTTAAACTAAACTGATACATTTCTACAAAAGTCCTTTTTGCCTACACTGGCTGTCATTAAAGTGTAAGATGAGTTCAAGCAAGTTCTAGAGCAGTCTGGCTTACATCTGGGGCTATGACATACCTTTGCTGAGAAGTTAGATAATTAAATCCAACACATAGCTATGAAATTGGGACAGGAGGTCATGCTGAGAAAAATTCTAAACAATTTCTTTAGAGGTCATGATTAGAATTGAAAGTGTTCCTGATAAAAGTGTCCAAGATCATAAACTTCAAAATGTGGCCATTAGAAAGGCGCATGAAAATGCGCAAGTACTAATGGGGGGAGGATCCCTGCTCTGTTTCTGAGAAAAGGGCGGAGAAGATGGGCACGAACATGTAGGGAAATAACAGAGTTTTCATTTCTTGAAACGGTGCAAGAGCAACTTTGACAATTTGGAAATTGCAGGGAAAATTTTAAACCATCTTTAATGTCTCTATCTCAGGAGCTACAGCTTTTATTCCTGGCCAGCTGCTTTCAGGAGCTACTGTAATAAAAATGGTAACAGCTGCATCTGAAAGAAGTGGCCCCAATGCTTAGTGATGGGTGGCTGGACAGATAGCCTTGCAAGGGGCAAAGAAATTATGGCTGAGGAGAAAGAACCTAGTTGAAGGATATTGAGTTAGTGCTGTGATATTTCCATAGTCTCCTGGAGGAATTTTCTCTTGCCGTTCTACAGAAATCCTGACAGCAATTCAACAAGAAAAATGCAAATAAGGTCACTTCTTCCCTACAGGACTGCAGGATGCCCTGAGAGAAATCCATGTCCTTGATCGTCAGGAGTATTAGTTCAGCTACATGTGCCTTTTTCTAAAATAACTTTTGCTTTTGGGTTTTTGTTTGTTTTAAGCCTGATTATTTCTGTTTTGTTTTGCCTGGGCCACAGGGGCATTATTACAATTAACTGTTACAACTACTCAACTTGAAATTAAATTCAAGGGTGGGTGGTACTCAGCAGGTAAGAAGTGCAGAGGCCTGGCTAGGCACTGAGGTGCAGACAGGCTCACACCTACCTCAGCCTTGCAGAAAGCTCAAGGTGGTGGCTCCTCCCTGTGGGGCAGGACCACATCTGGCAGCTGCAACTAGCCCATCTGGGAGCAGCAAAAGGGCATCGCATCAGAACAACAGGACCATCTTATGTTGGGCCCTTCACTTCAGGAGAGGTTCCCAGCGCACAGGAGTGCAGAGGCCACTGGACAGCTACCTACAAGCAAAAAAAAAAAAAAAGCAAACATGATAATGAAAACTGCTGATATTTATTGAGCATGGCACAGTTTTATTCAATTTTCACAGAAACCCAGTTCATTTTCAGGCCTACAGTTCTGCTGCTGCTGTTCTGCTCTTCTGCCCTAGCCCACCACCTCCAGGAGCCCCCACAGCTGTGACAGGAGCTGCCCTCACCGCAGCGTCCGTCACCGCACGGGTTACGGGACAGGGAATCGGCCCCTGCCACATCCTCGCATGCCTTCACACACCGCCAAATACTCATCCACAGCTCAGTCTCCTAGTTAAAAAATAAGGAATTGGTCGTGTTGTACTTGCACTGTTTTTCAGCCTAACATCCGATGTTTCCCAGGCTTGTATATGGTTTTACATTCAAATTAGTAGCGAGCGTTCAGATAAGACTTTGAATAACAAACAGGCTGAAATAATCTGGTGAGTTATTTGTGAGTCATAAGTAGACGGTCATGTTAAATGTATCCAAGATTGCCTCAGAGAAGGACAGAATGGATGAGGCGTTGTCACAAGGACATAAATTAACGCGTTTTGCCAGCAATGGTGCTTTAGTCATATTGGAGTATCTGCCTCATCTTTCTTGGGAAATAAGTACCTAAGAAGTTGGGTATTTATATACTTTAAAATAACTGTGAGCAGAAGGTGACTGAATGCAGATTATGACTGGCCTCTTTTGCCAGTACTACTGTTGCAGCAGGAGGATGAAGATGCTCCTTTCTCCCTGTGTGCACCCACAAACCTTGTTTCTGCATGCAAAAGGTGGCTGAGGCTTCACAGAGCTTATGCTGGAGAGCAGTCCAGGAAAGGAAAGGCGGTGGCGAAACGGGTCCTTGTCGAGGGGTGATGCTCCGAAGGCTGGATCCTGCTGCAGCACCTTGCCTGAATGTGTGGGTTGTTATAGTAAAACAAGCTGGTAATGAGGCCATCCCTCTAGCAGTAATTTAACTAACTGGGAAGCTTTTTATATTAAATATTTTCTGAAAAACATAGGAATGCATAAAAACAACATCCCTCCCTCTGTGCTGATTTCAAAATCTTGGGGGGAGGGTTTAGTTTCATGAGATAAAAGAATTAAATAAATCAAAGCAGAATGTGGACATAAAAAATAACCATACAGCAGCCCCTGGAGAAGACAGTGTGGCCTATGAAGGAAAAGATGAGTGAAAAATAAAACATCTAATAAAATATTTAATATTTAGTATGTAAAGAACTAAGAAAAAATTTTTCTAGCGCGTTTGTGGAGGCTTTATGTTGTAAAGAAAGGGAAAAATATAAAAGCAACAGGATTTCTCATGCTGGCACTTGGATAATTTTGAATGATTGAATTCAATAGAATTAAAGTCTTCTCTAAGAGCAAAGCAGTTACACTGGGACCTCAGCCTTTCCTACCGCTGCTCTGTTATTGCATCTGCTAATAAGCTTTTGGTTTATTATTTAATTGCAGACATCTGAATTTTTTTTTTTTTTTCCCTCACAGAAACAGTTCCATAAAACAATTCTTTTGGGCCAAAATTTCTGTCACAGTGTGCTCTGCTTTTCTTGTCTTCAGCTTGCCCAGGCCTAAAAAACAATCAAACACTAAAAAGCCCGAGGATAAAATCGATTTATCTTGGCAGAGTTTTATTAAATCTGTTAGCGAATTGCAGCTATGTTGGTTCAAAGAAGCACAAGCTAATACCCGACATGTGCTCTTAACGAGTGTGTAATGTTGGCCCATCCCTGTGTGTCAGGCGCCCGCCAGCAGTGGAGCAGGGCACGGCTTGGGCAGAGCTGTCCCTGGTAGCGAGGACTTGTCACCTACCTGGGGCGCACATGTGTTACGTATGTGCGCTGAGCACGTGATGCCTATATGCTGTACTGAAATATGTGTGGAAGCTGGGAGAAAAAACATGAAAATGTCTTAAAAGCTAAAATAGATGTTATCTCTTTCCTTTTTTTTGCGGATCTGCATTTGCAAATATTTAACTGAAATACTTTGTTCTTTTAAACCCTCTCTTCATCATCGAGATTTTCAGAATTACCAACCAGGGCATCTTATGTATAAGAACAGGACACTAATTAAAATAATTGCTTCTATTTTTCAAATCATGATTTACAAATAATTCATAATCATTTTGATGAAGAAGTAAATATAAATTTTGATTAAGCTTCTGTTGTAAAAATCTTGTAGTGTGCCTGTTGTACAGTAGTTACTGCTTATGCCATACTGTGTATGAGTTGGTAGTGAAATGAAACACTTCAACACAGCCACTTCAACACTTCCCCAGGGAGCTCAAATTCACGTCTCTCTCCTTGGGAACAGGTGAATCCACACAACCTCCCTGCACTCCTCTCCCACCAAGTGAGCAGTGGCGAGGATGGTTCAGCTGTGTAAAATGGAGCCTTTCTTTTCTGGCTTGTTCCCAGCTTGTGCTCCCTTATTTTAGAGGGGACATTGGGCTTCTGTTGGTGGAGCAGGAGGGGTTCATGTAGGATGATTGGCACCGAAGGGCTGAGCTAGAGCGGGCTTGAACCAAAGCCAAGTCTAACAGAGCCCGTGTGGAGGTGACCTGGGCAGGCAGGCTGCAGGTGCTTGCGGAGATACCACAGGATATTAAGAGCAACCCGGGCTGGGGAAGGTCACCAACTCCCCCTCCTAGGCCAGGGATGAGTCCGGGAGAATCAAGAGTAAAGGTCAGGCGCTGCTTTTGTGTGACAAGTGATAACAGCGGGTGACAAATGCTGAGCCTTGTCATTTTTAGGGCAATGTTGGTTGCCTACAGTGCGAGTTGGTGTTTCTCAGTAGTGTTTTGATTAATTGTTTTGGTCATTCATTCAAGGAAGCATTTGCAGAGCGCTGCAGTGAGCTGAAATGACCTAGAAATTATTCCCTGACAGAACCTGCTGCTCCAGCTGATCTCCAGGGAGAGAGCTGTTGCTTCACTAAGAGATCTTCATCAAAATGCTCCTCCATCATTTCCAGGGTAGCTGTTTCATTCAGTTCCTACAATACCAAATGGTTCTATATTTATGAGCAAATATTTACTGACCTCCTGCTCCCGGAGGAGGTCAGGGGCACAAGGAGCTGTGGGACTGCTGCCCTCCGAGCCATGGCCCCGGCTCCAGCCCTGCGGCTTTCCAGGGATTGGCCCCAGCGCGCCAAGGTGGCTCCCACGTAAGCCAGGAGGGAGGATCCTGCCTCCGTCTTGGTGACGGATAAGGTAGCTGTGCAAGAGGTGACGTCCCACCTTTAGCACATGAAGTTAGTTTCCGCGTTTTTCTGTGCCAGTGCCTCCTCATCCGCAGGGAAGGTTCAGATGTACAAGTACAAGCTAGGAAACATGGTAGTACCAGAAAACAGGAGTGCCAGGGATGGCTGGAAAACCTTTTTGTAGAGGTTGGAGGCTCCTGGCCCAGCACTGCCTCCGAGAGCCTCGCTGCCCGCACGTGGAGGAGGCAGGAGCAGGACATAGCCCATGCTACATTAACCAGGAAAGCCTGGGAATAGGGAGCTCATCGGGCTGTCAGAACAATGTTCCCGCAAGCTCTGCGCAGACCAGCATTTAAGTACAACTGCCACAACTGGCCAAGTCTTCAAACAAGCCACATACATTTTTTTAGTGACTGATGTAAGTAACAAAAGAGGAAGGGAACTCAGAATTCAGCTTCCTTAATATCTCTAATACATATGCTAGAAAGCTAGGTGGCCGGCAGCCTATAGGCTTGTGCGCGGGCCAGCTCATCTGCAAGGTTAATGTCTCGGTCCAGACGCAGTGGGCAGCATTCACCACGTACAGGGGCCTGCTCAGCCCCCTCAGCGAATACAGCCATAATGGGCCTTCACAAAACCAGTCAATTTTAAAGGAAAAAAAATCCTAACTTGCATGACTGTGTCCGAGCAGTTAGTTACATATATTTGACCTTCCCATTGCTTTTTTTATTACCCTTTTTTTCTCCAACACCAAAGGAAAAGTAGCTGTAGCAAGATTACGCTGTGACTTTAATACATAATATTACGCTGTCAACTTTGCCATTAAACCATAAAGTCTTAGGACACCAGAGATAATCTGTTCAAAGCAGTGTTATGAGACTGTGAAAAAGCAAACAGGCTGCAGAAAGCCTCCCGAGAGCTGAGACACATCAATGGAGGGCCCCTTTCTAGAGTCCGAGGTGATTTTTTTTTTTGTAAGTATAACTTCATTTAGAGTATTTTAGAAATAAGTTATTGAGGTAACGATATTTTTCAGAATCAAAACTGATAGGAAAAAGAAGAAAGCCAGCCTGGACGTTGTGTGCTCGCTAGCAGCTGGGAGCCCCAGTCCTTCACCAAAACAGTTGTGTTGGGTCCTGCATGTGTCCAAGAGAGGTGGAGACCTCCAAGCGTCTTGTCTTAGCCTGCAGCCCTTTTCTCCATCAGTGGCACTTGCCTTCAGAGCTCCTACCGCTATTTTTGTCTTAATAGAATGGCTTGACCATGTTTTCATCAACAGGTGCAAGGGATGAAGTTATACAGACTTTCATATGAAGCGAAGACACAGCTATACGAAACATAGCACTTTGGATTGGTATAAGCTAAGTTATACGTATACAAGTTTTCCCAAAAGAACAACCAGCTGAAGAAGGGTAAATATCACATAATGTGATCTCCAAACACCCTTTACACTTCCAGAGATTCTCTAGTGAGGTATAAGATTCATATGTTAAATGCCTAGCTGAAGTGAAAAATGCCTCAATTCAGAGGGGTTATCATTTAGTGTATCATAATACACTAAAATATTTCACTTTGCTGGCTTTTGTGTTTCTCATATATCTTAATTCTAAAACCTCTCATCATTAAAACTCGTAAGAAATTGATGATCAAGATGAAACTACCAATAAATATCGACTCCACTTGCTGGCTCTACGAAACTGGGCAAGAGAGTTCACTGCACAACTCCTTAGCAGTCCTTACAAATCTAGCAGCCTAGACAAAGTAATCGCACACACTGCTGCTGCTCACAATGAAGAGCATGCTCCATCTTGTGTGATTTATTTGTCTGCATGGGAGAGATGTGGCAAGCACATCAAAAGAATCAGCGTCCCGTAAGAGCTGTCAGCATCTTCCTCTGCCCCAGGAGGCTGCAAAGCAGCAGCATCAGGGGGCACGGAGAGCGGAGCTGCCACATCAGTGTCCCAGGCTCCCAGCACCTTCTCTACCGCCGGCGCAAGGGCTTCGGTCGGGCCCCTCAGCAGCGCCCCACATCCCCTCTCCCCAGGCTGGGCACACTCAGGAGGCCCTTTGATGGAAACTCTAGTTACCCAAAAGCTGAGGATGGCAGCGCTTGTAATTAAAAAGGAAAGTCACTTTGATACAGAAGAATTGGTATTAGATCACTTTGTACTCCTTAGTGATTCTTAGATCATGACAGGGTGATTTTATTGTTAAAGCAGGTAAAATCACAAAGATGGTTTTGCAAATATTTCTATACCCTTGGTATCTATACCAAGGGTATCTATACTCTTGAAAAATTAATTATAATGAAAATAGTGTGAATAAAACATCACATCTGACATGTTTTTAAATGCATTAACAGTTTAAACAATGTGTCCTTTTTCTTCCTGAAGAACCAGGCTAAAACATGTCCTTAATCCACCTGAACTCATGGCGGAGTTAAAAATCACACTGCACACCAAGGACCCCGTTTATTGGCAACCTCACTAGGGGAAATTCCTTTCTGTTTCTTGTCCTGAAATACATGAGGTTCAACATACACCTCTGACAAAGCCTTTGGTCCTGAAATGTCTGAGATCTTCACAGCTCTTAAAAAAATTAAAACCAACCATGAGCAGAACAAGCCTCCCCTTGTCAGCCTCCACAGGTCTGGATTTGCAGTCCAACTACTAGAAACTACTACTCCAACTACTCCTGCTGCTGGAGGCAACCAGAATCTATCTGGGCAGAAATGCCAGGGTAGTTTCACAAGTTTACTTTAAGTCCTTCTCACCGCTGCAGACTGCAAGGGAAGGCAGTGGGCCTCTCTTGAGCACCACAGATTATGCTGAAGACTCCTCTAAGTCCTCTGCAGTTCACACTGAGCATGGGCACCACAATGTGTATCTGTTGAAGGACACGGATGAGAAATCCTTTTCTTAAGTGTGCTGAGTAAATCTATTTTGCAAAAAGTATATTAAACTAGCTCCTGCAGCACCATAATTTACTACTTTAATCTTAGATCCATCTTGTATTGCCTACCAATCAATCTAATAACCATGTCACATGGGCTCTGCAGTGCCAACAAATTTGAGGTCTTGGGAACCAGCTGGAGTTGAAAAGCAAACACTAAAAGTTCCCGAGGATACATGTGGCAGCCAGTTTTGTCCTGGAGTTTAAAAAAAAAAAAAAAAAAAGTCCAAGAATTTCCATTTTCTCATAATTTCTCCAAGTCTGCTACAGACAATTAGAATACCCAGTTTCATTCACAGCATGCTCTTCAGGGAACAGAGAATTTGCTTTGACTGTCAGATATTTTCTGGAATTCCAGTCAGTCATGTAATGTTTACCCCAGCCAATTCTGCCTTGCATTAAAGACAAGTGGCCGGAGTTAAAGCACCTGCTGAGCAAGCCAACAGAACTGGCTCCTGCAGGACATCTGGACTTTACAAGACCTAAAGTTGTTTTCCACAAAGACATTTTGCTGCAGTTTTACTCAGATTCACAAGGTTAAAGTCATAATCCATTTAGGGAGGAGGGCAGGAATAATATTGTACACAAACACTAAGTATTTTTCCTATGTTTCTATTCAACGGTATTTTTGTAGCAGCAACTTATTCAAGTAAACCAATAATAATGCTTTATAGATTTCTACATCAAAAGTTAGGCCAGTGTTCAAACAAGATGCTGTAGGTCTAATGTATCAAAGTGCAGTCACTCTTTGCTTATCTTGTCTCTGCCTTCTCTCTCAAAACCTGTCATTTGGTTTTCATCTCAGTGATGGCTTTCTCTCGTAGTGGAAGTATAGCTACTCACACAGATAACAAGGCTTTGCTGTTCTTCACTGCATTTTGTATTTATGCCTCTGAACAATGTGCAATACAAAATATAAAACACAAATACATTTCTGAGCAAGGTCAAAAACTACTGAGGTGGTTAAGGATCAAGTTTTATATCTGGGTATATAAACAAGATTTCCATTTACATGAATGGGTGTATTCTGTGTGTTTGAGTGCAAATATGAAACGAGACCATCACTAAAGCTTAGCAAAGACAGCTTCATTCTGCTCACATAAATATTTTCTTTAATGCTTCCTTAACATAGCTTCCTCTTATCATTGAAGCCTGATCATGGCGACTTGCTATCTAGCTTCTCTTCAGGATATTTTTTTTTGGTCGTTACAGATTCTTACTCATTGGGCATGAGAAATCGAATACTGACACTGGAGAGCATCCACTTGATTTTATTTTCTACGCTGAGCACAAAAGACTCCATTAATTTCACTCTATTTGAGATAAAAGTCAGGTTTGAAGTTAAATATTACATACAGGAAAGTCCAGATTCATTTGTAAATTCCGGATTCATTTGTAAACTCTATGAATCCTCATAAAACATGAAGATTTTGAATTCCTAACAAAACATGAAACAAACAAATCTATCAGTGACTTCACTGAAGTTACACTGATGCTATTTCACACTTACATTTACCCACCCTAGACTGCAGCAGTCACTTTTGTCCCTGCTTCAAACCGGGTGCTCAGTGCCAGGAACCCAAGCGTCAGGAACCTTTTGGGCCATCCCCTTCCATGCTTAACTCTGGGCTTATATAAATACTCTGTGCTTGAATGGGACCATCTAACCACACAATACAGATTACTCAAGTATCCTGTCTTCATCAATATTTAACTCACCAGGCATCTTTACATCACAGTTTGCACTGACCCTTGTAGAACCTCTCTAGAAATAGGTCTAAAATAATAATTATCTCCCATTTTCAATGTCTTTTTTGTGCTCTAACACAGCTGTGAAGCATCTTAGAGGTCCAAATCATCAGTTATTTCTAATGCAGATGAATTTAAATCACATAAAAGTAAAGTGCTGATGTTTCAATAGGCACACAAACCCTTAAGGGCGTTTTTCCATCTTTCAATACCACAGTGAATGTCTGCAGAAATAGGGATGACCTGAACTGCCAGTACCTGCAGAGTGGCCTACCTCACTGCTACCAAAGATGCAATCCATGGCATTGCACAGACAGCCACTGCCTCCTGTGGCGACACCCTACCAGCACACACTTCGTAAGTTTCCCCCTTATAAAGTACAGCAGGGCACTCTGTGGGAATCCCCCTCCAGCACGGATTTCATGGAACATAATGGTGCAAAGCATCACCTGACACCCAGAGCTCATGTCTCAGCACTCCAGTTTAGAAGACTTTTCCCTTCGCTCCCCCACAGCATGGGTTTTGGCATCAGTTTAAGGTCCTGTGCCAAACGCTCAGCACTGTCTGCATTTGCATCATGTCATCGCTCTGCATGCGGGCAGCACAGCCAGGCGACATGCAGTAATGACAGCCTTAAACCACACGGGCACTGGGGCTCCCTGCAAACGTGCACACTGAGCTGCCCTGCTTCTAATGCAAGAGCCCTCGAATTGCTACACCAATTAACAGACTGCTTGCTTCATGTCGGCACCCAGGGCAGCAAAATTGTGTGTTGTAGAAAACCTTGTTCTCTGCTCCGTCTGCTGCTCTCGCCAGCTCCGTGGAATTCAGACATGCGGATTCCGTCTCATTGCCATTTGCCATCTTGCTCATTAGGAGGGGGATAATTCCACAGAGTTTGTCACAAATTACAGTTTGGGCATTACCAAAATTTGTTTGGGTGTTGAAAGAAAAATAATGTTGTTTTTTATTAGATGCTAAACAGAATTGATACCACAGAGCCAAACATTAATAAGCACAACTCTCACCTAAACTAAAATGCATTTCCCTGTAAAGATAAGAGGGCAGGCAGAAATACTGCCCACAGAGCAGGTATTAAAGGGATCATAAATTCCATGTGTTCGGAGAGCACAGGCAGCCTTCATTTGGAATTTGTAAAATCTACTGACTTACGGCTTATGTCTTTGATTTTAAATCAAATTATTCTATTTTTACTGACAACCTTTCTTTTTTTTTTTTTAAGGTAGAAAACTTAATATGACAATGACATGTATTTAAATAAATCACAGTTTTAATTAATCCAAGCTGGGTTTCTGAGCAAAACAGATCACACTTTTTAGCTCTTATCTGATCAGTCAAATTAACTGAAACAATAACACTGGCAGCTTCTTAACTGCAATTTTTTTTTTTTAAATCACAAGCCTGTTGTGCTTTACACCCTTTTCTTCTACACAAATTGTAAATATATTGGTCATTAATGCCACGTCCTTTCTCTGTTCTCCCTGTTTCCATTTTGCCACTGGTTTCCTCCTTCCTCTCTAAAACACAAATCCCAAACCCAGCAGCAGAAATTTCTGCTCTTATCAGAAGCAAGCATTTTGAGCAACTCCCTTCGAGCAAGAGCCAAGCCGTGCTCAGCACCTTCCGAGCCCGGCGGCGCAGAGATGCCACCGCACACACATGGGGCTCTGCGCCACGACGAGCCCCCCCAGCAGCTCCTCAGCATCCTCACTGCAGCGTAAGGACACACCAAGGTCACACACACTAAACCACGAAGACTCTCCCTTTTGAAAGATTTAACCATAGACCAGCATTTCTAAAGCCTGGACAAAAATACATCTGGATTTATCAGATGCTGTATGACTTTTGAGAAAAATTATCATGCTTCATTATTTTAAATTAAAAAGGCAGTTTAGATAAAACACATCATGTCGCTCGTCTAAATCTTTTAATCACATCAGTTTCAATATTAAAAAATATCTTTTTAAATAAAACATACTGGGGATTAAGTTGATACACTGAAATTATTTGTGAACATACATTGCATGAATTTAAATCTAAATTGTTAATACGTAAATCTGGAAAAATAGCTCAACAACAAATCTAAGCGTTAGCCCTTAGTCATATCTGACCTCACATGACAGCTTTTGGATAGCCCAGAGTTAACCACTGCATGCAATAGCTGCTCATTAATCACGTGTTGAGATAATGGGCCTCAAAAATATATATCCCACAAATGACAAAGCAAAATATTGACGCAAAACCCTTGAACAACAAGATTTAGGAGCAGGAGCCTTTCTCTACTCAGCAGCTTGAGTACCTCCCCGCAGCACCTTTCCCACCTTTTGCACCTCTTGCGTTCCTCACCTAGGTACACGCAAACCCAGTGGACTTTCTTCCCAGTCTTGAACTACACAGAAACCTCAGTGAAGAGCTAAATACTACTGTACTTTGCATTATCTCTGCAGTAAACCCCGACTCGAAGCATTCCCATCAGTGATAATTTCTTGGTGTCCACCAGGTTTCAAGAACCAGGAAAAAACGTGAGCGAGAAAGAAGAAAAAACGACTTAGCAGTGAGATGAGACTGCCCGCTGCTCTGCCACGGCTACGCCTGAACACACGGCAAGGTCTTAAAACTGGCAGGATTTCAAACCCCATCGAGTGCTCTCCCGTGTCACCCAAAACCAGCCCTGCACAAGGGGGTCCCCTCCTCTCCTCCTGCCGCGGTTCCCTCTGTGCAGGTTGTTCACCTCCAGTTGCTAAGCAACACGCTGGTCCCCCATGCTCCAAATCCTTGCACGGCAAAAACCTGCTCTTCTAGGGACAAAATTTTGCTGACAAAGAAGGAGCGGGAACTGTCATCTTCCCTCTCTCTTGTTTCGCCTGGGCTGAGAGTCTTTCATACTGCATTAAATCTCATCTCCCCATTCTGCAGCAGCACAGTCCTGATTAACTGGGGTCCCACTGCCAGTTGGCCTCTCTAAAAAAGCAGAAGGAAGAAGATCAGGTCAAGAACCATATTCTGTTCTGCTAAAAAGTACTGAGATTTCCTCTGAACAAACAGCAAGACTTCCAAAGGATTGCTGCTGTTACAAATATTTAAATTCTGCATATGCCAGAGTAATTCAGGGCACATTATCAACACAGCATATCGTGTATTCTGCAGCAATGTAAAATCCATTTTCTCTACTTCTCTTATCAAAAGCTTTAAAATTTGACCATAAAGCATAATTCCTCCAGGCTACAATTTATTTCTAATGCAAGGTCTCACTGCTGCCTGAGCTCCTTTGCCCTCCTGTTACCCACCCAAAGAGACTGCAAAAATTGTAGGGAAATAATAAAATTGACTTAAGCTATTCAGCAAATATGAAAAGTTACATTTTTACATGTTATCCTGCCATGCAAATACAATCCAAATATTTAAGGGGAATATCATGGCAGCAAATTTTTGAAAAAAAAAAAAAAGACCATATACATACTTTATATAGTGAAATGCCTCCTAACCATTTCTAGGATGACGACTCCCACCTTTTTGGACCTTTTTTCATCCTTTTTTTTTTTTTTTTTTTTTTTCTATTGGAAATAGCATAAAGTCCACTATAGCACCGTACTTTAGAAATATACATTTGCCATCCTGAATTGGTGCCCAGCTTCTGCCAAATCAGTAACAAGACTCCAAAGATCTAAAGAGTCCAAACATTTCACCTCAGAATAAAATCACGAGCATATCTCTGAAAAAAAAATTACACACAAATTGTGCTAATTCAAATTGGAATTTGCTAATAAAACTAGAAGACTTTAAAATCTTCTAAAAATTCAAGTCTGAGTCATCCAAGAGGCAATGGAACATTTAATTTGACTTTATGTTTCCATGTTTGGTCTGAAGTCCCTCAAGAACAAGCCCTGGTTCAGCTATCTAATCCCACTCTGTGCACACAGGGAAGCTATTATCGCTGCCTGCCTTGCAAATCATAAACAGATTTACAATTTATGAGATTTTCAGCTAGGCTAAAAGTTTTAGCCATGGTAAAAAAAAAATAAAAAAAAATAGCTATGCTAAAAGTCCCACAGGAAACTTTAGTCAGAGCATTCATAACCATTCCTCTACGAGATGACAGATTTTCTTATAACACTGTAACATCTTGACATCAAAATGGAGTAGTTACAATCTTGTATTGACTCATGGCACTGAAAAAAAAAAAAAGGAAATAATAGAGCCATTTAATGTACAATAGTAACTGAATCACAGAAGGCACTTAATCTTCCGTGCAGTAGGAAACAATGAGGACAAACGGAATTGAGGAAGATTTAGATTGCTTTACCCATAGTTGTAAAAATAACGTATTTTGTTTTCACTTCTAGATAGTGCTCTCAGCTTGCAGGCCTAGAGAGAAATCTGACTGTATAAGAGTCAATGCTCTTCCATGCAAAAGCATTTGGTTTCACTCTCACATTCAACGGGAGTGTAATACCTAAATCTCACATGAGAGGACAGAAAAACCCCTTAACTTCTGCCAGTCCAGCAATTGCAATTGATGTGCTTGAAGGAAAAATGAGTTTTCAGAAAAGCCAGACTATGAAAACAGCAGAGCAATCCATTGAGCACTCTTATTAGAACACTTCCTAAAGCATCAAAAGGACTCAGCAGAGAAACAAGAGCTTTTGAGCTAATTTAAGGTGATTAGAGGATTAGCGGATTTAGGCTGAGAACTGTGAAATACAAAAGGCAGATTTCTAGCAGGTGAAAATATATCTCAAAACTGTATCTCCCATACAGCCATTATGAAAAATTAAAAGTCTTGCCCTAGCTCTGCCTGAACCATTCTATAGAATATTTTGAGACTTGTTCCTCCTACAGATCCCTCGCTAACAATGCACACAACTTCAAAGGGAAACAGTTGTTCCCTGTAAAATTCATTAGGTAAAGCATTTGGCCTCCACAAGACTTTTCCAGTAGGGTACATCTGCTATAAGAACCGCCTCAGAAACTAAATTACCCCAAAAGAGACAGGCAGGTGTGCTGAAAACATTCACATCACAGGACAGTAATTTAAGAGACCATGAAAGGAAAACCAGAAGGTGTCTTCACCCTAGTATTCCATACCAAAACGCATTGAAGGAACGCATCTTTACTTCCCTAATAAATTGCCTTCTCTCTGCTTACCTCTACAGGGAACAGCTGTGGACAGGAATGGACAAAGTATCCAGAAAACTGCCTTCTGTACGTGGATTTGGGTGCTGTTGTGTTCAGCATGAGGCCAGGAGAAGGCTCCTTGGAGGCCAACCTTCACTGTACACTCTAGTTGAGATCAATTCTTGGCCATAGCCAAACTAAGGGTTCAAGAGTCTACGATGACCAACACAGTGACTGATCTGGAGCACATCTCTAAGGTGTGCACGCAACGTGCAGAGGCAGGCAAAGCTCAGTGCTTCAGTGCTTTGAGGGGTAAGATCAGGACTGCCAGGACCTGAAAGTTTAAGCCTTTAATGAGCTTAGGTAATTATTACTCTCATACTATTTTACTGTAACTGCAGCAGAGATATATTTAAATTCTCTTTATTTCACTGAGAAACTAAAAACTAACTTTCTCTAAATATAAGCCTATAAACCTTACTTACTTCACACAATTTTTCAAGAAAACCACATACGGCCTCTGCATTCTGCATTCCCATGCAATTACCTCATTTATGTGAAAAAGCTGCATGGACGTTACATTTACAGAAGATTCTTCCCAAGTTGCTTCCAGCTTTTTATCTGTGTCTTATTCTGTTATACTACTCACATTCATTAAAGGCTCAGAGATGGCAAGCAAAGAAATCCTGAGCAGATTTCTCAGCCTCTGCGCAGAAATAAGTGGGAGATCTGGCAAGCTCTCCAGGCTGCACACAGGAACTCCGCTCCAAGAGACTGGGTCTTTAACAACCAGTTGTGGTTCCACAATAACTTTTGCCTTCTATCACTTTAGGTAACTGCATGGAGAAGAGGGACATGAGGGGCTGGCAGGAAAGAAGGTATCTCACAATGTCCTGAAAAGAACATCATTTATTATTTTTGTTCTTTGTCATTTGCATATTTATAGCAGCCGGGAGCCAAAGGTGCAGAGTGGGAGCCACTAGCTTAGATGGCTGCTTCACCCTGGGTACAATCTGGGGAAAAGGAGTTAGGTCTCATTCTCTTACATGTGACCCTAACCCGACAAGGCTCATTCCCACACAACCAGAGCCTGTGTGGCACTGCCGTGTTTCACGTTAACTTCCACAGCCCCCTGCGCAAGGGCAGAGGGGAGAAATCTTACATTTCCACAGACTCGCGTAATCCCCTTGCAGGCAGCACCATCACCTGCCCAGCTCTGTGTTCCTTCCGGCTTAAGGAAAATAAAGTAGGGCAGGCTGCTGAGCAGCTTTCCAGTATGCACAAGTCCCAGGCTGCTTGGCCCACAACCAGACGATAGTAATTGAGGTGACAACGAAAAAACATTTTGCAACAAGTTTTGGTAATAAGCGACACAGACACCAAGCACCAGCTTTCTTTTTTTTTCCTGAAAAAAAGAATTTTACATTAGAGCTTTCAAGGAGAGATCTTGTAGCTCAGCCAAGGCTATGAGATGGTGGTACAAAATTTAATTGGCAAGAGTTGCCCTTTCATTCGCTGATGTCACTTTATTTAATAACAACTATTAATACATACTGGCATTTTATATCAAAGGTGCCATAAAAAGGTCAGATTCCATCACTGCAACTCGTGTGTGCAAGGACAGCCTCAGGCCTTTGGCAACCCTGAAATAATTCTACTTCTAGCCTGCTCATTCCTTGCACAACATCCAGGCAGACTGAGGTCCCCATCTGCGCCTGTCTGAAATCAGTTCAGGAGCACCCAGCCATCCTACATCTCCCAAAGACTAGATTACATTGACAATGTTTTCTTTTTATTTCATCTCTTTTCTGGAAATAAATTGCCACTAAAATACATCGCCTATTTCCGGAGTAGGTCCAGAGAAGCTATCAAGTCAGTCGAATTCCTAAATCCCTATAAAAGTCTCTTCTTACGTAAAGGGCTGTTAAATGGTTCCTGATATTTGCTTTGGCTAGATTTACCTGCAGGTTGTTCAGATGACTAATGCCTAGCCTAAAGGCTGTGAACTTTGGGTTTATTTCAGCTCCTCACTGCGCTCTATAGGTTCTTTAGCTGGTCATTTAAAATCCCTCAGCACTAGCCTTGTTCATTTTAAAATGATCTAAAACAGCAACTTGAAATATTCATAATTGGTTGCAATGAATAGCACTCTTGGTCTATCATGCCTCAAATTTAAAGAAACATCACACAATCCTGAGTACCAAACTGATGATTTAATATGTTAATCAGAAACTCTAGAACAGAAGTTGAACTTATCATTTTCATGCATAAAGGTCCACTGACTTTTGGTGTTTGATTTAATCTGCTAATAAATATAATGAAAAAACATCATGGTACCTCTTCCAACATATCCTTTTGTAAGCCCCTGAGTTATTTTTTTTTTCCCCTCACCTTATCCACAGTTATCCATCTACCAGTAATTCCAGTTTCTTGCTTTGATTCTTTCTAATCAGGTCCTGCTGAGAAGATGATTATTTGCTTACAGTGGATTCAAAAGGAGTTGCTTCTGTTCCAATGGCTTTCAGAGTGACACCCTAGAAAATTATTCTCTCCTTGCTGTACAAGCAGGGCAGTCTTCACTCAGCCTGGCCTGAAGCAAAATATTTCAGTTCTTTCATTCACTGCCACTTGCAGAAAGAGTTGTGGAGAACTACATTTTAGGAAACTAAATCTGAAGGAAAACAAATGAAGAATAGTATAGCATAGTAATACCTTAGAAGGACTGGTTAACAAGATTATTTCATACATTGTGTGGTTCATAGAGCAGCTAAACTATTTAGAGTTGAAGGAGCAATCCACTGCAAAGTCCTGTTTCTCCTGACACAGCGGCATTACAGAGACTAAGCCCTCTGAGGTTAAACATTCTCTGGAAACTAAAATTCAGAGGCAGAAGATGATTTTGTCTATGTCCTGGTTTGAACCCTTTAGGACAGCAAGGAAAGGTTGCAGCTAAACACCAGCTCAACTAGACATGAAGGAAGCGGCGTGTGCCACTTCCACATGAAGCCTCAGAGAGGCAGCACACCAGCCTCAGCAAAAGCAGGCTTGATGGCACTTGGTTTCTTCCGATCTGCTTGTTCCACTTTCCTCTGCCAGTAATACTTACCCAGGCACTGAAGAAAGAAGGAAGAATGCAAGCAACCAGAGATATTACACTGATAAGAGTGTAGCTGCACCAATGGGTGAAAACAAGCTCTACTGCCTATATTAAATCTCTGATGTCATTTTACAGAAAATCACTTCCAAACCAAGCAAATGTGAAGCTAATATTTTCTCCTGCCTTTGAAAACCTTCAGAAACTTCAGCCACAGTGTTTTAATTTCAGCGCTTGTGTCACAAATCACTCCAGTACAATCTCAGATAAAAATACATACATAAACAAATCTCCCGTCATTACAGACAACTAGCTTTTAAGACAGGATTTGTTTGAATTTTTCTTCAATTCCTGTTTTTCATTACTGCATAGTTCAAGTTACTGCATAGTTGTGCAGTGCAAAACACAGAGTGCTGTTTACTGTGCCAATTAACTGCAGTTGGAGCTGTGCTCAGCTGCAGAGTTTTGATTTGCAACAACTCAGGATTACAGGACATAGTGAAAGGCAGCCACAAACACGGTCTTTGGATAACATTTGAGAGAGTTTTTGCAGTGACAGCTCACAAAGGACACACATCTTTCAGGTTTTAGCAAAATCTTTTGACATCTAACAAAGCATTACATAGATACCCATACCTAACACTCAAACTGACTGATATCCCCATAATTACATGCCAGACAACCACAATGAGAAGAGTAAAAAATTTAGGAGAGCTTTACTACCAAATGTTGATTTTATATATACTTATACTTTTAATAAATATCAACTCTAATATCCTTCCTCTGGTTTGTGTGTCACCTTGTGTTTGAACTGTCTTCTGTGCTGCTCTTGCTCAGTTCCGTGCTGCAAGTTGACCTTTCACTGCTATAAGAAACAAGGCCTTGGGCAAAGGAAGTACAAAACAAATGGACCAAAGCAAAATCTGATGGATTGCTTGAGTTATGACTTCAAACTGCTAATGCAAACATTATTCTTTGCAAATTATTTCACTTTCTTAAACTTCCTCCATGAAAAATAGCCTTTATACATTACAGCATTACATTCACTGATGATTTGCATATTCTAAAACAAAATCTCAACCTGACTCTTCTAAAGGATGGTTTAATCACCCAGAAAGACCGTGAAAGTGGTAAATTCCTTTTTTCAAACAAAAGCTATGCCCTTCTATGACACTAGAAGGACAACCCAGAGATGCATGTCACTGGTGTGTTTGCATCAGAGCTGAGCTGTGAAGCAGCCACGTTCAAAGACAATTGCATTTATTACTGGTTTTAAAATTTAAGTAAGTCCAGAAAGGAGATGCAAAACTAAATTCAAAGTATACTGTGGACATGATTTAGTCTACCACATCATCAACATAAAATTCCAGTCACTGTAACAACAGTTGTATTACAAAAAGATCCACATTCTCCTCAGAATCATAGAACGGTTGAAGTTAGAAGGGACCTCTAGAGATCATCTAGTCCGACCCCTTGCCTCAAGCAGGGACACCTAGAGCACATGGCACAGGGTCACATCTAGGCGGGGTTGGAAGATCTCCAGAGGAGGAGACTCCACAACCTCTTGGGGCAGCCTGTTCCAGGGCCTGTTCCAATAAAGAAGTCCTTCCTCGCATGGAGATGGAACTTCCTATGTTTCAACTTGTACCCATTACCCCTTGATCTGTCGCTGGCCACCACTGAGAAGAGTTTGGCCCCATTCTCTTTACATTCTCCCCTCAAGTATTTGTACATATTGATAAGATCCCCTCTCTATCTTCTCTTCTCCAGGCTAAACAGGCCCAGCTCTCTTGGTCTTTCCTTATTAGATACATGTTCGAGTCCCTTAATCATATTTGTCACTTATGCAAGACTTGGGTTTGATCTTTTGTTATATCCCTCTTGTGAACGCTGCAACGAGAAAATGCTCATTGAAACAAAAGACCCCAATCACTGTTAAGAGAAGGATGGATTTTTAGGCAGAACAAGGAAGAAGCAACAACATGAAGAGATTGAGGAGGAGCAGGAAGCTGGAGCTCCTGGCGTTGGGAGGGGAAGTGGCAACAGACTGGAAAAGGATGCGGCTCTGGATAGTCACTTCTCACCAAGCAGGTTGGGAATCACCATGCTAAGACACCACCTCATGGCCAGGAAGACAGATCGCCTCAGAAGGATTGCCTCCGTCAGGATCATCTCAGGCTAATTTCTATTTCTTTCATATTGTCCTTCTCTTGCCCCAGTTAGATGTATTTAACACATCATCTACTTTCCCTGAGAAAGCTTAATATTTTCAAGCCCTCCTTTCGTAAATCTATAAAGGCCTTCCACAGTCTACTGCTTGCACGAACCAAACCAATGAGGCTCCTACAGCCTGAGAGCCACCATCACCCACTTGCTGAAGAACTTTCTCCTCATTGAAATAATTGTTCTTCCCCTGAATTTACTCTGAACAATGAAGACACTAATGGCCTAATTAACCTAATCTTTTCTTAAGGCCTATATTATGTTTTTGGCAGACCATGCTTATTTTGCACTCAATTGAATGCTCTTTGCTACACTCTTTGCTATTACAAACAGCCATTATCTAACTTGCCACCTTATCAGCTCTTGGCATGAGGCAGGGGAAGAGAAGGAGAGAGGTCATTATTGCAACACACAGGAAAGAACTTGTAATTAGGAGAGACCCAATTCCTTGTAAGTCAAAGAGTCAGAATGGGACAAAAATTGCGCTCGTTCTTTTCTAGGTTCCTGCTCAAACAGATACTCCTAATTTTATCTGCAAATAGTGTGTCTCTATCCACACAGAAAAGCATATATGAAAGACTAAGGTGCACTCACAAGCAGGCACAAATTGGAACATCCCTTCCAAAATGTTAAGGAATTCAGTCGACAGCAAACAAACAAGAAAGTCAGGAAGTGCCCGGAAAACAGCTGTGGAAAACACCTAGCTCATTAACTGTACCTTGTAGGTACAAACCAGTAAAGTGTGAAATAATTAAGTGATGGCAACTTTGAATTATTAGCTGACACCAGATTTGGCGGTCTAGGTTAAAACAAACACACACACACACACCTTGGTCAGCTCAAATTAGCTCTCAGACAACACAGGGTTATTCATTGGTCTCTGTTAGGACTTCGAACAGAAAATAACCAGTTTCCTCCTAAATCACCAAACAAAGTTTCTTCACTAAGATGCTCCTAAAGCCAGAAAAATCTCACTTACGTTGATTTTCCTAGGACTAATGCAGGGAACCTAAAGGACTGAACTGATGGGAAACATGTCACTTCTGCTGCTGCTCTGACCTAAGTACACTGAGCATAAGGTCAATGAATTTTCCTTCTCTCAGTGGTATTCAATAGAAAGGATCTCTCAATTGATTGCTGTTACATGCCCTTCCAACCTCCACATAATCCTAAACAGGTCCATTTCCATCCTTTTTTGGATCTCTTTGGACTCTAACAAGTCTTGGCATATATAATAAATTCATTTCCTATAATATTCAAAATTCCCTGAAGCATTTACTTCCAAAGGCATTCAGATGTCTGCCTGTATCTTTGGTGAATTCTTTGCTTATTAAGGTGGGAATACATGTGAGCTGCTGTCAAAAGAACAGCAGATGGCCTCAGATTGCAGATCTTCAGTGACTAATGCTTATTTAGCTGATGAATTATCTTGCAAGTAGTGGACATTATTTCTGAGTTTCTCTTGCTTGCATTTTCCTGATATGTGATTCACCTCCTCTGTTCCTTTACCTTCCAAAATACCACTACAGTTGAGGTTTTAAAGTTATGAATGTAAATATCTTGTTAACAAATGATTATAATTCCTGTAATTTTTGAAGTACTAAATAACATTGCTGTTGCATGTATGTTTAAAGCTGGGACACTACAAGCTACTATGTCTAAAAAATTGTGGTCCCTTGGCAATCTTCAAATGAGCTGTATAAAGTAGGGCTTATGGGTGGCTTTACTCCTGCTCATACGAAGGCAACTGCAGAGGTGGGAATGCGTCTGTGTTTGACGTCAATATCTCTGTTAACATAAATACTGACTGAACATGAGCTTCAGCTGTGAAAGCTGCCCTTTTGTGTACAGCCCTAATGACAGCCAGTTTTACTTGCATTCTCTAACTTCCCCCAAAATCCCAGAACTAATTGCAACAGATACTGTCAAAACTTCTTAATGTCTAGGTATTTTGTGATGAGAGTCTTTTTGCCATTCAAAAAGGTTTTGATTATGCTTCTCACAGGAATTTTTCTACATTCAGTGTTGATTCAGACTGATTTTTCCCTTCATGCCATCTCACTGTCCTTTTGTACCCTGCACAACCCTGTTCACTCAAGTAAAGATTTCCATATCATCTGCCAGCAGAGTTTGCAGTTCTTCAGGCATACAAAAGTCCTTCCAGTTGACAAATTAACATGGCAAGAAAACAGACAACATCATCTAATCATAATTAAACACAAAAACAATTGATTTAATATATTACTTTTAATTACTCAAACAATTAAGACACACTTAATGATTTATCAGACTAAGTTATTACCAGACAATGATTACTTTACAGCATATACTTTACTGGATTTAATTCCCCTTCTTCAAACCACATTAAAACATCATTTGTCTTTCTTCTGGAAACTTACCTTCTTATATACGTACTTATTCCAGATGTAGGTTTGCTCTAATACATTTCTACATATACCTTTACTAAAGTAACATAACTCAGGAATGACTTTGTTTTTTTCTTCCAGAAAACACACAGACAGAAGCTTTCCCTCCAAAGGTTATGTTTTCTCTCCAGGTTCCCTAGGCTAGTCCATTGACCCTGCAGCATGTGCAGGCTACCTTCCGTTTCATTACCTCACAATTTCTTAACTTTTAACAGTGCTCTTCTAGAATAAATCCCAAAATTTAGTACTGCTTTTTGCAGCATTAATACAATTGTTGACATTGTTGCTGTGGTGTGCACCAAGAAGAGGCTCAAAGAACGTACAGCTTAGCTGCAGAAGCTGGATAAGATTTGGTTAGTGATTACTTTGTGCTCTTCTTGAGGGATTGCGCAGATTTAACCAGTGAATAGACTGGCAGATATCTGATCTCATTTTCTCCTTGTGCGTGGTTCATGTTAAAGTATATTTCTTAGTCTGCCATTGGTGTAGGACAAATGTCATGCAACTTGAAATAGCTTTCAGTTTTCAAAAGATACCTGTGAAACTAAACAGCACATTTATCCACAGAGTACAATGGCTCTCTACTCTCTACTTTTCCATACCACTTTATCCCTCCATTCTTTGTTGTCTCTCTTCTGTTCCTTATCCCCACAGTCTGCATCAGTGTTTCAGGATGACCAGCTGAGACCTTTGCTCATGCCCACCCCATTCCACAGGGCTGAAATTGGGCCAGATGGGCTCAACTATTTCCAGTCATCTCCTGTGAGAAACGCGCACAGTGACAATCCAGCATCCCCAGGTTTTAAACATGGGCATGTCAGTGCAGATATCAAATACAAAAGCAAAGGAACTAAATGGGGGATGTAAGTTACTAACAGTTGCTTAGCAACATTGCACTGATGTCACACAAATCATGACCTTACCATCAAAGTCAACACTGTTCACACATATCTGCAAACATATCAACCGAAGTGGCAGAATAAAAAACAACATAACCATTTTATGCCATCTTGAGCATGCACTGTAGATGTTCTAATGCCACTTATGGTGAAAGAGCATGTTGGTCTCCTGGTAAGTCATAAGAATATATAAGGTAATAAAGAAATAATCTTAAACTGATAAATATTGACCAGGAAGAAAGAAAGAGATTGCGGGGATGTAATCAGGCCATGACTATCACATTTGCATAGCAGATATCACAGTTTTACTGAGAAGCAAGTTTGGATAAAGCAGACTGTAATCTGTTTACCTCCCCAGCCTTCAAGTCTACTCATTTCCACTTCTCGTAAAACAGTTATTTCTCATTCTATAAATATACCTTTTAATTATGTTTACGAACTTCCTCAATTTATAAGTGCAAGCCTTCATCTTTTTTCTTTCCTCAAGAACATTTCATAGCCTATTCCCTTCATTAAACAGCAATACATAAGAACCTTTAAGAGACTGAAAATCCAATCTATTATTCTAGTTTTCCAGCCTATGCAGAACCTAACAATAAAGTCATTCGATAAATGTTTCTTTAAATATTTCTTTCCCAAACCTTATCGCTCACCCATCTCACTAGTCTTCCCTTAAGTATATGCAGAATCATACCTGAGGTTTCTATGGCAGCAAAAAACAAATTTGCCTCCAACCATGCACATGGCCATAAAACACAAACAGAAAAAATTGTAACATGTGCTCTCTAGCTGAAACTTCAGCAGATTAATGATAAAATTGCCATTTATGAGTAGTGTTGCCAGAGTCTGCCAAATTTAAAAGCTAGCCTCAAGATGACAACTTAGGAAAAAATCTGATGCCCACAACAGCCTTGCAACAGGAAAACAATTAAAAATTTGTTAGCTATTCCTACTAGAGTAATTATTTGAGTTTACTGGTCTTAGATTTTCACGAATACCTCCTTCCAAAAGAAAACATTAAGATTCACCACAGTATCTTTCAGGCTATCAAGGCCACCAAGTTATACCAAGGTTACTTAAGTTAAACATGAAAACTGTGGTTGGGTCTAAGTCAGTCAAGAAACCAAAGACTAAACCTCCACCAATGCTCAAGGCCCTGCAAAGGCAAGAAATCGTTTTGATGAATCTTGGTCAAATGGGCTCAGAGGCAAATCACATCCTGCATTTAAGAGGAAATCCTCTCCTAAGTGTCTGTCAGATTGATCTGAGAGAAAAACACCCATTCCTGTGCTTCCTTTTCACATTAGAGGAGGCCAAACTCCTCATCCGTTTCCCTAGGATACACCTGCCCATGAGACACTTGTGAAACGTTTGTTTTTTGAACCCTAAAGGCCAGGCACAAGAAGGGATGACACACATCAGTTTACTGCAAATGTTAGAACATGTTGAACATTGAATGAAGCATTTTGTAAAAGTGTTTTTTGTCCCTAAAAATAATAGAACAAATTAGAGAAGGAAAGAGGTTATCAGTCAGAGAATGATGGAGTCATGAATGAAAGTCATATCAAAAAAGCAACCAAACAAAAAAGTCTAATGACATAATGATTACAGCCCTATTGGTCTTCATGTATATAAAGAGAGTACTTGATAAAAAATCTTACATTTTTAGTGGGAAAAATATTTCACATTGGTTTGAATAAATAAATAAAAGCTCTCTGCATTGCTACACCATCACCAGGAATCACTATTCAGGGCAGCTTGCCCCTTCTGTCCTTATAGAGATCAAACAAGAATACAAAGGTTTCTGCAACAGAAGACTTGCAAGTCTTTTTCACTGTGTGCTATTTTACATTTAAATTATGTTTATTAGATCAAAATCTCTCCCTGGAGATTTTGCTGCTCGTGAAAAGGGTTTTAGAACATAAAACTGAATGAAATAAGAAATACAGATAGTAAAAAAAGTAGTACTTCTGGAACTACTTAGGGAAAGCTGCAATACGTGCATGCTTCAATTTCCAAAAGGACATTTACTCCAGGACAAAATTGTCCCATATGCATTTTACCCTCCATAAGAGTTAAGCAAAGAGTATCAAAAGTCCCACTGCTTTAGTTTGCCCCTGGTCAGAGTCAATATAACCCAATATTGTGCAAGATTCCTGGAAGAATCAGAGCAAGTTGAGAGCTGCCAATAAAACAGTAGTTCTGGTATCTATATGGGTGTTATCTCAGGTACTTAAGGATGACTCTGGCGCTTGACCTAATTTGAATGCAAGCATTCTATGACCGTTTTTACCAGTGTGAGTAGAGTCACCTGGACATTTTTAGGAGAAAGGAGGATGCTAATTGTCATCATATTCTCTCTTTATAGTCTGATTCTTACATCTTTGGGCTTGTCATATTAAAAAAATAGTTCAGTATTACCATTTCCTGCCAGAAGTGACTGAAGTCCTTCCTTTAAGGATTCAGTCTACCTGAGCAGAAAGTATCAGCTTCAGGAGCACAAGCAAAGCCACAGGTTTCTTAGGCCACTTCAGTCATCTAGACAATCTCTGAGCATCTTAAGGCATTGAACTGACTTGTATCACAGAAGCACTTCTAGTACAAAAAGCACTATGGAAGCAGAAGGCAAATAACTACCATAATATGCCCCTAAGTTACATGTTTTATTTTAATCCACTGAAATGTTCTTCCTTCCCAATCTTCCCCTATTTATTACTTTTATTTGGGGCCCTGGATATTGCATGTAGTCGAAGCAGCTTTTCTCCATTCTCACATCACTACAAACAGAAGCTTTTCAGCTATAACGACATAGTAATTATCCTTTCCATATTAAGATAAGTCATAGCCAGTATCAGGGAGGGATTTCTCCAAAATTACTGATGGCACTACATTCTGTGCTGCTTCAAGACTTAAAATACGCACAGCCTCTTCCCTCTCCAGTTGACTTCTAACATAAGTACAAACTCTACATGATCCTACAGGCTGACCAAATTTAAAATATATTGCTGTGATATATAGCAGATGCAATAATGGGACTTTAAACTATCAAACCACTCTAAAAAACCACTGCAGCCTGCAGCAGGCATGGCTAGTATTTCCTTCTTTTTAGACTACTGACTTTTTACACCAGAAGAAAAGAACACAACTCACCTCTCATTTATCTACAGGCAGTAAAAGGAGGGCTTCAGATGTTTAGTATTACAGTTTGCTCTGCCAAAGGAGTCTGACAGATCTTGGTTAAGGGGCAGTGAAAAAGGACTCCCGTGTTTTCTACTTGACACTTTTTTTTTTTTTTTTTTTTTTTCCCTGCAGTAGTGCAAGGGCTTGATTTTGCAGTGGTAAGTACTGAGCTTGGAAAATGTGAAAGTACTGGAGAGTTTTGGTTACACTGGCCCAGCAGCCTGAGGGAAAATTGCTGGCTCAGAACATGGAGACTCTTGCCCCACACTGCTCTTCTGAGCCCTCAGACACATCTCCATCAGCAGCACATAGAGGGAACAGAGCTACCATGATGCATATGAGCAAAATAAATATTATTAGTGCATACCACATGGACTAGTAAGTACACCCGCCAACAGTTAATCCTAACGGTACATCATGGAAAAGACATCTCATATAGAGAAGTACCACATTTTCTTCAGAGTCTGTTTGCAAAGTGCTACAGAAAATATCCTGCAAAGTGCTCTATTCATTTTCCCCAAAACTACAGTGTTTGTTGTAAGAAAGGCCATTGCAGAACACCAGCAAAGAGCTCGGATGCTCCAGACTGAATGTGATGCATTCCAAAGGCTTCACATATTCTATACTGCAAACAACGCACACTAAAGATGCTTCATTTTACTTTTTTTTTTTTTTTTTTATCACGATGGTTTGGTTTCTTTTCATGACATTGCTGGCTTCTGACAGGGATGTTTTCCATGTTAGCATGCCTCTCGTCTGTCATAATCAGGAAGTGGAACTTGTTCATCTCAGCTGTTTGACCTTGAATAGGAATGGCAGCCACAGCCTCATCACAAATTCAAGTGCAGAAATGAACATCTCTTTTATCAGTACTCTTGACAGCTACTGATAAGCTGTCGACTTCCCCTTGTTGTCTACAGCACAGCGCTGAACTTGGGATTATTTTTTTCCCATGTGCTATCAAATATAGAAATGTACTTCTTTCTGAGCTTTCAGTTGTGCCTTTTGGCTTCCTACTGGCCCACTTGCATTTTCCCTCCCAAATATAGATGCGTAAAATACATATTATAACTGCAGCTTCATACAAGGGAAAACTTCTGCCTCCTCCTTCCTTAAGTTACTTTCAAATATTGTCTTCTCAGGCCAATATTTAGATCGTGAAGGACCTCCTCCTATCCTACACGAGAAACTCAGAACAATTAGCAACAAAGGAATTACATGCAGTGGAAAAAACATAAAGGATCTTTATTTTTTAAAGATCCTTAGGTCATCCCTTTAGAATGGATGCTTCAGCATCTCCACAACTTCGGCAGTGGCAAAGCCCTCAATTCTCTAACTTTTCTGAAATACAGCACAACACACCACCAAAACATCCAAGTCAGCACTAAAAATTTCCCTAAAGTGGGATAGCAACCATCAGCTTACACCTTCCCCTTTGGTTATCACGTACCATGTACCGTTTCTGGTCTTCCACTTGCATCCACACCTCACAATAATGTAACACGCTACACAGCACAGCCATGGTTGTGTATGCTCACATCTGCACAAATGGCAATTCTACCAAGAACTTACCGAATCAGCTGCAGGATCAGCACAGACGTGTTTCAAACCATTCTGCCAGTGACTGCGGGAACATCAGGGAGATAACTCACCCTGACAACAACTGACAAGCCATGGCTGTTTTTCTAGGGGCTCCTTCAGCCATCCATCATTGTGCTGTTATAACTAAATCAAAGCTGAACCTATCAAAACCTGGAGCTAAGTCATTATAGTCTTTAACATGTGCAAATTGTACATAGGACAGCAAGTATTTGGGCTGTCTTTCCCCCTCTCCTCTCCTGCTTTTTTAAATGTTTGAGGATGAATGAAGACAGCCTCAAAGCATATTTATATTAGGGGGCCCCCAAGCACAGGCAAATGGGACTTCGCCCTTCAGCTGCACCTGCCTTCATGAATTCAAAAAATACCTTGATTAGATGAGTCATTCCCAAAAGCTTTGCCGCAAGAAAAGAGTCTTCCAGGGACTCTAAGTCTAACAAGTACTCTAGAAATGGTATCTTCAGGAACTCTCCTTCTGGGAGTACTGCTGTGAGGATGATATTAACATTAGCTCTAGGTCATGAGCAAAGGAAGACAGAGATAGTGAGGAACTTCCATCTCTCTTCTCTCTCCAGGCTAACAGGCATGTTGCTACAGCACTCAGAAAGACTAAAATCTTTACCATATGTTTGCTGGCTCTCTCCTTCACTCACTCCTCAAGTCTAAAGATCATGCTCCTTAAAAACTGAAGTCAACATTTGTGCAATGCTTACATCTGTGTAAAGATGATTACTTAAGTCATTAATGTCCAAACAGAGCCTATTAGTTCTACCAACTGTAGAAACCTATCAGTGCTGTGTCCATCACCAAGACAGTTACTCAGAAGAGGCTCATTATTAGACAAGTCATATTCAGTTTTAGAGACTTGTAAGTCACTTCTTCGAGCATTTTTCCCCTCAGCGTCCCCTGCTGGATAGCTCAAAATGAGTTTATTGCCGCATTCAGCAATGTCACAGAACATTCAAACAATTAGAATATAAGAAGTGGAGTTACTGGATGATGTTTACTTGCCTAGTGTTTGGCAATTATAGTACTCCATTATAAAACACAAAAATGATTTCTCTATGTTGCTAGCCTAGGGTTTTTATCTGTGCACACTCCGCTAGCATAGATGCATTTCAGATTCTAATGTTCACTGCCTACATGGCCAGAGACATGTATATATTGTCCAAAGGAAATATCAGATTTCACATATATAAAACACAAAACCAGCATATACAATATAGTCTTTGTATCAGCTCAAAGTAAGATTCCTACAAGCAACTGAAGCATGGCTTGCTGTCAGAAAACAAACAAAAAAACACTGCCATAACGTTTAACACAGTATGCAAAAATAAGAACTCTTTTTTCCGTAACTATTACTTGGAGAGAAAGACAAAGAAAAAGGCATCTGAAAGATAAAGTGTCATATCCTCCTGTAAGTCTTTTTCCTGATTGTTTGGGGTCATTTTCTGGGCCATATCCTCCACTCTCGAAAGCACCACTTTTTGAGAGAAGACCAAGTTAGTTTTGTAAAAGCTTTGTGCATACCTGACTTGCATAATATTAGGTGGAGTTAGGCATCCTTAAAGGAGTGATGACTTGACATTTGGATAGATGGGCTTGCTTTCACTCCATTATTGTGAATGGAGACCCAAGCACCCTGTGATCAAAAGCAGTCTCTAGCTCAACCCCAGGGAGCTTGAGTACTTACATGAAGAAAGGCCATGCAGTGATTCTTTGCCTGCCTTTGTGAAAGAGCTGACAGCTTTGCCCATTTTAAAAATGTGTCCCATTAAAAACAGCCTCCATAAATAGCATTGACAGTTGTTCTCAGTGAAATGCTAAATGGGTATGCGTCAGAGAAAACACATCCAGGGAAGGAACCACTCCCTCCTAAGAAAGTGTCTCTGACAGTTAAGCCGTACTGTCAGAACTGTTTAATATTTCTTGGTTCCTCTTCTGGAAAATGGCTCAACAGTATGGGGAGTCAAGCAATAAAAAAATCTGTTGGGATTCACATAGTTGCCCATAGCATATTAGATACTTAGGATAAGAGACATAACCCACTCTGGTGCAGTTTAAGGGAAATGAAGGGGCTGGAGAAGTACTGTACTAGTTTCCCGGTTGTTGGTGACTGAATCTGTGTAATAACATACAGTATCCAGTTTTTACAAATGGAAAGATGCAGCAGCAATGGGAAAACCACAGAATTGATCCCCCAAGACTTTCTTCAATCTAAATAATAAGGGGTTTGCAGGAGTTCAGCTGTTCCTCTCTTGGAGAGGAGTCATCCTGTTGACTAAATGACAGCAGGTGAGGGAAGTACAGGTAGGGTTGAAAGTTTGCTCAAGACACTGCTGCTCACACAGAGGGTAAGGCACATGGAATACGTAGCAGCGACATGAGCTGGAAGCATTAATGAATGAAAATGAACAGGACTAGGATGGAGAGCAGAGAAGCAGCCAGAGCAAGGTCTGAGAGATGACTGCATCCTGGAAGTCAAACCAAATCAGTAAGACTGAGTGGGAGCTGAGGCCTTTGGAAGATAAGGTCTCCTCTGCAACTGGACTCCAGCTGCTATGAAGCACAGACTGTCTTTTTATTCTGTAGTTGTATGCCAGCTGGCTATAACTTCAGGGCCACTATCAAGTAACTATGAATTCCAGGTGCTACTCACAAATCAATCCCCAAGCGCTTCCACACTGTCCTGCAGGGACATAGAGCACATTTCAAAATGATTTATTGGACTGCCATTTGTCCTGCATGTTTTTATATTTGCATGAGTATTTCCCAAAAGAGCACAGTCTATGGAGTGAATACACTTACAGAAGCTCTATTTTTCTGGAAGCAAGCCAGGCAGACCTCATCCAAGACGGTAATGTCTGATAATTATTATTTAATTGCTGCTTTCAGCTCTCACTCCCTCCAGACTGTAAAAGGAATGCTTATGCAACCAGGCAACACGCAGCTTCTCTAGCCAATTCCTGTTCACCAATGGAGCTGATTAGCAAGTAGAGATCATCAGATGCTTTGCGAAGCTTTCATCCCATACAGTAGCAAGCCCATCATAACCAAAATGCAGAGGCAAAATGCATGAAGCTATTCACTCTTGATGGCTTCTGAAGTATTCTGCACAGTCAAGTTTAGTGTCTACTTTGCTGAACCTGAAGCAAAGATTCTGGTAACACTTACTTAGATTCAGAAAGTAAAGTATGAGGGAAGAAGAGAAAAAAGAAATACTAATAACACTTGGCTCTCCTTCCTCCCTTCCACAACCCGCCCCCCTCCATCACCTAGGTGACCAATGGGTGCTAGTCCCTAAATGAAGAAGAAACAGAAGAACCAATATTTAACTTTTAAAGCTACACTAATATCTATCTTGTTCATTTCCTGTGTGTTCCCCCCCCCAAAAAAAATGTTCTAATCAATATAGAAAACCCAATCATTTTCATTTGGAATGACCATTTCTCTCCTTCTCCCTAATATTTTCTTTTCAGGCCCTTAAGTCAGAAAAGCTCTATTCACAAGCTGGGCTGATCTCTGTAAGCCAATGCTGCTGCAGAGTTGGGCTTGCACTCCATCCAAAGGATGCGGCACCAAGGCCAACGCAGGTAACGCACAGTAATTTATAAAAGCCATAAATGTGTTAATTTTAAAGCCAGGAACAGTCCATTTATGGTAAAATATACCAGGATCAGGTCTGTATTCCTTGGAACATGCAGCCTTGGAAAAGGCTACAAAAGATGACTCTCCTGAGGTGCATTAAAAGGCTGCTGGTCGCTCCCTGGGAAGCGATAGGAATGGGGGGCCCGGGGCTGCCTCCAGCTGCCACCTGGTGGCCTCGGAGCGCAGTGGCCAAGGCCTGAAGGGAGGACAGGTTCCAGCTAACACAGCACTGGAGGCGCACGGCGGCACTGTACTGCTGTGAGCAGCATGCTCTGCAATAACTGAAAACACCCAGAATTACTGCAGTTAGTATAGAATGCATTGCTATTCTGCAGCACAGTTATTGTGCAACATTATAAACCACTATCAAATCAGGGACAGCATGAGATATCATGAACAGGCATTTGACTATATAAGAACTTTCAGAACTTTACTCTAAAGGATTTTATTGAAGAAGAAATAGGCATTTGCTGCATTTGGAAACAGGAGATACAACAGCAAAACAGAGTAGCAAGGGCGACAGCCTGCCTCTTTGGGCCACATTTGAGCACTTGGCACCTTCCACAGTCCTGCCCTGGGCTGCTTTATACTGCTTCAGAGCAAGCAGCAAGAGCAAGGTACTCTCCTCCCCTCTTCCTCCCTGAGAATAAGAACACCCTGTGCATGCTCAGTACCTGTGAAATACCTTAAGTAAATTGTGTAACTTGATGGTGAAGGAGAAGCCGCACTGATATACTTCAAAAGTCTGAGTCTGAGGAGGACAAAGGGGCTTAAACACCAAGGACTAAAGAACTCCCTGTCCTCACATTGATTTGAGATGCATTGGACAGCTGGAAAAAAGCGTAACCTCCAGCCACTTTGCCATCTCTTCAAAGACATTCATTAATTTTAAAGGAAAAGAGGTTTGTTTAAAGTATCTTAAATTTTGGTATATGTACATATGAGCATGTGCTTCTGCTCCTTTGAGATACCTCTGCATCTGCTAAGCAGCATCTCAGCTTGACTGAGAAAGGAGGAATTTCATATAGAAATTAGGGAAAAGTTCTGCAAAAGGGCCTGAATGCCCCTTTCACCACATTAACTGCAGAATTTTTCCATTAACAATTTCTTTCAATTCTTGTAATACAGAAGGGCACATTTTATACTCTTATCAGTTTTAACCTGAGAAGTAGACACCTAACGTATGAGCTAACATTTATTTACAACAGTGAAGTAGGTGCAAGAAATCCCTGTTTTTCCTACCTTTACATATCTCCCCCTCAGATATGTGTTTTTTTTTTTTTTTTTTTTTTGTGCACAGTATTTCAAGATTCATATTTTCTTGGGGAAATGATTAGCCAGGTAAGCAAAGTGATCTTTCTCGACATCAAATCAAAACAAAGAAAAAACAGCTATCCAAATAACTTGAAGTCATTTGTTTTCCTGTTGAGCACGTGCCTGACAAGGCAGCTGTATGAACAGTTATGCCAGCAGCACAGAGGCCAAAACAGAGGGGTGGTGACTGAAGTCATTGCCGGTGGACTCAGGACAAGGACCAGGCTACCAACTGAAAGCCATTAACATCTCCCTTCAGTAGGGGATGAGAAAAGAAATTATCTCACTACAGCTCTTGGTGTGACACAGTTGGTGTTCAAAATGCAGAGCTGTCGTGAGCCACACCACCCTGCCTGGACCCACTCCTAGTATCTTGCACACCCAGGTTTTCCTCCCAGGAAAAGTGGAATTTTACTGGTTTCGCTGCAAGTAAAAATAAAAGCACAGTGAAGAGAAGTCACTTTAAAAATTGCAAAAGCTTTGCTGCTCAGACCATCAGAGGATTCAAACATCACTACAATGCTTAAATATGAGACACATTCTCAGGTATTCTGTCGCATCTCCACTAAGTCCATAATGTTATGTCCATTTATCCAAACTAACAACCTTCTCCAAGTACTCCAGAGGAAGTCACCCTAGGAAGGGTCAAAGAGTCAGGAACTACTAATGGAATCCAGTTTTGATATAACATTGCTCTAACCTGAGGCAAAAAAACAGTCTCGGAGAGAGGCTCAGTTCATTTAGCTTTAATACAAATCTGCAAGAAGCCAGTTACCGAAATATGATTTCCTGCTGTTTTATTCATCTAGTAAAGTTCAATAATTAGAAATACATCTAATGTTGTATAGCTAATTTGTTGCAATAATACTGTTTTCATAGTGGCACAAATAGTGCTTAATGTTCTTTAAAGAGACAAGTAAAATAAAAATCCTTTCAATAAAATAAAACGATGTGTCAGATATTTTAACACACTGGTTTGCAATAGAGCATGATTGCCAAGAGAAACATTCCCAGAAGTTCACTGCCTGACAGATGGACAGAATCTTTTCTCTGCAGTGTTTGTAAAGACAGATACAGCTTAGGAGCAACGTGACCCCCAACATACCTGAAACTATGATCTCTCTCTCTCTCAACCAACTACACCTACACAAAATCCAGTAAAGGGCATACCTTATTTCTAATTTACAGTCATCCAGATTGAGCTTCTATTCATTGACTCATTATACATTTTTTAATATGTTGTCCCTTCTTAATATTGCCTCCTTGACTTCATAGTAAATTCCCTGACGTACAGCAGTTTACAAGAGTAAAACTCAAAACTAAAGATTTCAGTGCCAACCCTGTATTCTCCATGCATGCCTGAGCTAAAGCACTCTAAATAAGCCTGCCTATTTAGAGTATGCTTTGTACAAAGCTGAGTTTGTACAGTAAGGTACAGAGGCACTGCAGCAAGATCAGGACCAGGAAATTCCTTAGTGACAGAAACAGAATGTACATTTTCCAGTTTTTGCTTGAAATACTAATATTTACATTTTTTGCTCCTTCCTGAATAATTGCTGTCAATAAAGGAGGGTGAGTGTGAGAGAGCAAATGTGGGCATGTGCAGTGTAGTCACCTGCCATAGAAAGAGTCTGAGGGAGCATAACTCCTCCAGACAATTTTAGAAATTTAAAGAGTATTTTTGATGCTAGTTCCAGAACTGCCAAATCCTTTCTGCTCAGCATTAATCAAGAAGTAGTAATGGATGAAGTAATGGATGCATGCAAAGTAATGGAAGAAATAAATCTGAAAATTAAGGAATAACAGTGGATGTAAAAGGAGAAGGAAAATCCAATGAAGTTTGTCGGGTGTCACGGGGGACGAACTTGTGGGGTGTGTGTTTTTTTGTTACATAAACCAAAGGCTTTTCTAGGTAAAGAATCTCAGTAAATAGAGAGTATATTTCATGATTCTGTTTATGACCACTTAATTAGAAAGTAGTAAAGCACATTCATCTTTATTCCTGTTATTACCTTTGAGATACTAATAGCAATCTTAGCTGCCCTCATGCCACTGTTATCTTTGTCTAGACTAACTAGTCAGCTAAGCTATGTCTCTTCTAACATATATCAACAGCATATCTAAAATATACACACATTCATATCTTCAGGAGCTTTTAGTTTTTTTTACTAAAATTATTTGGTTGCTGTCATGTGACATTATTCCTGTTTCAACAGGTAGCCCATTTCAATTTCTTTTGTCTGCTCAAAACTAAATAGTAAATTTAGAGGACCAAGTACCAGCCCATTACCAATTGTAATTCTTCCATAGGCTAATGCTGGTACAGAAGATCAAACTACTATGATACCATTAAAAAAAAAATCTGCAATAACATAACACACAAATCTGTAAAAACATAACACACAAGACTACTGTTACTTTGACAGAAGCAAAATCCAAAAACAGCCACTATTTAACCAAAGTGGTCTTTTCAACAGGAGATTTGAAATCATCTAGATCACTTGGTCACATGGATGAGTTACCTAAATTTGACCGGTTTTAGTATCTTACAGTAAACACAAGTAGTAAATAACTGTAATTTTCTTTAATTTGATGGTACAAATCAGTCAGAGACCATTTATCTCTAGTGTATTTTCAGCAAGATGGTACCAAAGGCAATGATGCTGCTAGAATATAACACAGGTAAGTTACAGGAAATCTTAAACTATCACTGCTTACATATTCTTTACCACAGTTGGGAAACACCTCCTTAGTTAACTACTTATGGCTTAGAAAGTTTGAAGCATTTTGTTCTCAGGCAAAAGTGTGCATTATTGTATAAAAAGCATTTTATTAAAACAGATGGCAAAAAGATGTATGGTTCATATGAGCTTTTACATTTAATACTGAGCCCAACAAGATCTTGTAGAAATTTTAGTAGTTGCTTATAGGAGGAACCAGAAACACAAGCAGAAAGGCAAGTCAGTGCACAGTGCTTTCTGAGACAGTCAAACTTCCATTGGAGTAACTAGGAGCCACAAGTCAGTATTTCTTTTAATCAAACTCCCTCTTTAAAGTCTCCAGTACCTCTGTTTTGCACAGAATTACACATGCAACAAAGCCATTACTCTGCTTTTCATTTGCCTGGGAAAAGTCCAACTCTTTGAACCCTTAAAAATCTACAAGGTACAAAACTGTTTAGAGAAAATTTCTCATCTTGCCATGAAATATACTGGTCCATCTGGCCCAGTCCAGGAGCTGATCTCCATGCCAGACAACATTGTTTGCCTCAACCTCATAAAGGCAAAGTCTTCCCTCAGGCATTTGGAGGAAATAAAGTGCACAGAGTAGAAGGAGCGATTAGATGCATCTGTTGAGTGTTTTCCTCTCTTTGTGTTAAATAGGAAAATGCTGCTTGCATTTCTAAAGCTGTAATACTTGTACCATTTTAAATGCTTTTTCTTTTGCCAAGTGAACTCTCAAAAATTAGATATTATTGTAGAAAGCCATGCCTAATGAGCCAGTGTCATTTAGTATATTCAGATTTATATTACTACCATCCAGTTTTCAAGTTCTAAAAAAGCCATTAATAGGCTTCAGAAATACATGGGATGGTCACAAGGACAATAGACCTGGGTTACAGCTGTTCCTGCAGCTGCCATAAGCTCCACATGCTCCAGTGATGACAGTGATTGATAGTCAAATTACACTGCCAGTACGTTTCTGTGTCAAGCTCATTATTAGACACAATGCCTTGGTCGCTCTTGGGAATTTGCTTCATTTGACTGTTCCCAAGATGAATTCGCCCATCTCCATAAAATGATGCAGAGTAAATTCACAAATATATCTCAGAAATAAACACTGGACAAATTATAAACAATATAACCTTTTTTTTTAAATAATGGAAGGACAAAATACAATGAGTAGTAACCATTTTTATAGTGAAGGAATCTATTCTTAGGGTGGAGACAAAACTTAGAACATATACCTTTTCTCATTGCTGTAGAGCCATCTTTCAAAGACAACTTTTGTTAACTGAACTCTTAATCTTTTTTCCTACATTCATGTCAGCACAGTAAATATCCTCAATCAATGCTTCTCATTTCACATAAAAAGGAAATAAATTCCATCACTGTAACACTTGAGAGCGAACAACTGAGAAGAACCTAGTCCAAGAAATGCAGAATTTCCACAGAATCCTCCCTTCAGATCTCAGCATGCCCACGCTCAGCGCGATTATGTTTGGTATTTACAGATTACAACTTTCAAAATATTTGTAACAGCAGTAAATCCTCATTATGCAACTGTGAAATAAGTACAGGAATAACAAATAGTGACACCTACAGAGATTTCCTAATTAAATATTTCTATTTTAAGAGCTCAGTCAGCTGTTCACTGTTCACCATTCTATCTTTCTTGACTGAAATGAAGCAAACTGAGCTTTAACTTAGGAATGAATCTCCTTTAAAAGCTTAAAAGCAGCAGCAATAATTTGTCCCTGACCACAGAATCTTTACACATATTCAGAAATAAAAAGCGGAAGACTGATAGAGCCCTTAGCTCAGTCATGTTTTTCAGTGGCTTAGGGACAAATGGCCTTACGAAAGCCACTGGAGAAACAGCCCACCGTTGTTATATTGCACTGAAGCAGAAACCAAGCAGTAAGACAGCTATGGGCCCTCTAAGCTTCTCTCCACCTTCCCTTAGAAGCCTCTTTCTTATATTTTTACAAATCAATTTCTATTTTATCTTGTCATTTCTGTTGTCAAATTACAGCCAAAAGGGACAGGACCGGGGGGGGGGGGGGGGGGGGGGGGGGGGGGGGGGGGGGGGGGGGGGGGGGGGGGGGGGGGGGGGGGG